>JAUOBX010052540.1:0-13548 GCA_032360705.1 Eupentacta quinquesemita
GTTTCTTGTGCTTGGGGGTTGCCTTACTTCGTTTGGGCAATTATGGGTTCGCCCTTCCTCTTGTCACTTTGTTTAAAGAAATATAAAAAATATGAGTGGTCATAAGAGTTGCCAAAATAGCACAACTTTCCGGGCACAGGAAAACATACGAATCAAAACTCTCGAACTTTTGATCATCGGTCTAAAACCCTGACTGAGCCTACCTTATCTCCAATTTTCTCATAGATTGTCTATAATTATGTTTCACAGAATAAATGTGTCTGCTCCTCATTTCAAAGAGACAACTGTTGACGTCTATTCATATCACTCTTGCCTCCATTCTCACAAGGGCCTAGAGGTCAAGGTTGCATCATCATAATTTACCGAGAAAACCTAGAAATATTTCCTCCCTGGTAGTAGAAGCATGAATAACTTACTAGCCATCTTCGCAGATTGAGTGATCGATTTATTTACCAATAACTCTTATTGTGGGTATGTGGAGAGTTGATCAGAAAGAGCAGCAGGTTTGAATTTGTACAATATCAGGAGTATATCTCTCCAACCCATCATCTGAATCGACCAAGTTCAGGGCATGACACTACTTCCAACATTTATCATTCACTTGATAGGTATTGCAATTGATGGTTGATGTTTGGTTCATCTCAGTGTGATATTATCAGCTCAATAATGTCAGTCAATTATTCCTGAATAAATTGATTTGCATTTGTCAAAACTTTTTACTCCATGATACAAAATGAGTGGGTTGTCGAAATGCTAGTCCTGCCTCTTAGGTGATCAGTGGTTATTTTTATATGTATTTATCTATTCTTGAACGAGTTGCAATTATCTTTATCTGATGGGTTGTCAATCCACAATCTATACCACCTAGAGAGCAATTAAATTAAAAGTGGGAAATGTTTTCTTCGCACCTCTCGACATTTCAGAAAACATCCTTCGACCCTTTTTTAAACGATTTTTTTTCTTCATAGACCATACACAGTATTCCTGGAAAATGTACTTTATATGAACTGACTGCTAATTAGGCAATTCCTGAGTGACCATCGTCAATTGATATTCATACGAGAGATCAAACTACGACTAACACCTAACAATTCGTGGAAACTTCAATACTCGAAGGATATCCACTAATGCAAGGCCTCAATTCTGAACAGTATGAATTATTGATGAGGAGACAAATGAAGCCAGAACTGTGATATTGTCAGCTTACATTACAAATCAACTATTCCTGAAATAATTCATCTGCATTTGTCAAAACTCTACCCAAGTGAGTTTTTGAAATGCTAGTCCTGCTTCTGATGCGGTCAGTGGTCTTTTTTTTTAACTATTCCATTTTCTAAGAAATTGCAGCCATGTTTATCCGATGCGTTGTCAATCCACAATCTATACCAGCTAGACAATACATAATAATACAGTGTTCCCGTGAAATGTACTAAACTGACTGCTGATTAGGTGATCCCTGAGTAATCATCATCAATTGATATTCATAGCAGAGACCAAATTACGGCTAACACCTATAACAATCCGTGGAAACTTCAATACTCGAAGGATAACCAATAACACGAGGCCTCAACAGTATGAATTATTGATGAGGGGATAAATGAAGCAAGAAGGAAGGTGTAGTATGAATTCATCAGAAATGCACCAGGCCGGCCTCACAATCAATCTGCAGCAAAAGACTCAAGAGAGGAGAATTAGGTATTTGGCGCCCTCAGAAATTGTTTACAGGTGAATAGTCAAAATTCTGAGAATTATAGACAAGTTGGTTGCAGTTTTGGATGATGAACAAGTTATGTTAGCATTGTTCATTCAGGCCAACATGAACTGCTGAACTTGCCAAAGACGAAGCCCACTAGAAGAAAACAGATCAGTAATCTGGAAATGCTGGGAACGAATATAGTTCACTTTATTACTTATCCTTTTATATTTGGTAATCCAGGTTCATTACAAAGATATTTCAATTTTAACATTGTGTTTACAAATTGTCAGCAGTTCAGCAGTTGGGATGATATGCTGATCACCCCTTCGTCAAAAAAAATCTGCAGGCTCTTTTTTGCAGGCTTGAGTGCACCGTAACGAGCTCGGACCCCAGTGCTAAGTAGGTGCTGATTGACCAACCAATAGTGATGTCATGGGTGGTCACATGTGAACCAATCCCGAGGAACATGCAGGCTCTTGTTTACAGGCTTGAGTGCACACTAACGAGCTCGGATCACGGTGCTTAGTAGGTGCTGATTGGCTAACCAATAGTGATGTCACCAGTGGTCACATGTGAGCCAATCCAGAGGAACATGCAGGCTCTTGTTTACAGGCTTGAGTGCACACTAACGAGCTCGGACCACAGTGCTCAGTAGGTGCTGATTGCCTAACCAATAGTGATGTCACCAGTGGTCACAGGATAACCAATCTCGAGGAACATGCAGGCTCTTGTTTACAGGCTTGAGTGCACCCTAATGAGCTCGGACCACAGTGCTCAGTAGGTGCTGATTGGCCAACCAATAGTGATGTCATGGATGGTCACAGATGAACAATTCCTGAGAACCATGCTGGCGATATAGGGGCAGCTATTGCAGATTCAAGCATGCACGTGCACTGGTATGGCATGTTTGAGCAGAATAAAAGCAAACGGTGCAGGGGGATATTTTAACAGATGTATGTGAACATTGAACAGTCACACATGTGGTGTTATAAATGTTTCATGTGTTGCATGCCAGTTTCTTATTACTAGTCTCTGCAGAAGATTATCACCATAATCGATTATTATATATACTGTAATCTATCATCATACTATGACATCATTCAGTAAGCAGCAACTGTTCCAGATTCCACTAAATGGCTCAGAGTACCCGAGGACTTTAACCATAAGGTTCACTTTCTCTGACGTACATTTGGATGAGATCTTGGTATTTCCTTTCAGCACTCTCACCCTGAAATCAAATTAAAGTGTCAATAATGATAATCTTTCTAACTACAATGTCATTACAGGACATCAGGGAAGATCATAGAAAGAGTGTTTGGCTTTGCCCGATCCTGCAACTGCAAAATCAAATACTACTTCCTTCTATGTGTTCTATTCCACCTGAAGCATTTTGATAAAGTATTTGTTCACTATACAAACTTTGATAATATATACAAATATAAAAGAATAGATTTCATTATATATGACACTTTGCTCATTAAACTGTTTTGAACCAGGTGAAAGGTTTATAGAGATGTATTTCTAGCTAATGATAAAAGGATGAACCACTAATTTATTCATCAACATCTGTGGTCAATCTATAAACATCACACAATCTCTCCTACATCTCAATTCTAGGAAAGCCTATTACGCCTATCAAGGGGGCCTGAACATAAAGTAGTGACATATGGAGTATTAAAGGAGAAAACAAACAAATGGTTAACCACATAAATCATTGCCAACCCATATAGCAGATTATACATGTCAACAAAATGATTTTGGCAAGGTTTTAATAAGTTTAAGATAAATTTGAAATGGACCCCTTCTTCAGAGGATGTTCAGCAATTACAGTGAATATAGTCAGTCACCAGTATACCTTGTGATCCTACCTAATAGTAAGGAGTGGGTGGATTGACAGCACTTGGCAATTCAGAAGATTTGTCATGGAGAAGGCAGGGCAGGAAATATTTTCTTTCGTCACAGGGGCTCTTTTGAAATATTTTCATTAAAAAAAAACTCGTGAACTAGGCCATGAGGCTTTTTTCAATGCTTTTTGGATTTCAAATCACTGTGAGGTGATTTACAATTTGGTCAAAATGTATCAGGAAGCATATATTTCCTCATATTTTAATGAATTTCGATACATTTCCGGCCAATTTAAGGCCAAGAAAGGGAATTCCTCATATCAATTCACCCCTGCTTTTGGAGAGATGGGGCAATTTTCTTTCTACATCAATGTATTTTTTGTCCCCGTTATATTTTTGATGGGGCTATTTTCAGTTTTCAGGGGGCTAATCTCCCGCAGCCCCCACTTATTTCCTGCCTTGGCGGGAGAGTATGGTCAGGACTCAAGAGAAAGATGCCTCCCCTGTGAATGACCCCACCTTCCCTATTAGTTTAGTTTGGTATTGAAGGGTCATGCAGGAAGGACAAAAATCCTCATAAATGACCCCGAAGCCACAACAACCCAAAAGTGGAAAAGACCAGTGCCTAAAGAACTTGTCTGCAGTTCTTAAACCAGAAAGCCAAAAGGCTTAGTGATTCCTTGACTGCATTGACTTCTGATGGCCTCAACAATAGGGATCATGTATTTTATTCCATAGGAAACCCACAACACAATAGTGTTCTCGTATTTGCCTGCTAGGACCAAGCATCATAACTCATGCCAACAACAATATTTTCAAACTCTGACCTCCGTTGACCTCAGAAGACCGCCGACCTGACTCTAAAACAAAAAGGATTAGTATGCCTCAAAGAGAACACAAGTATAAACTTCATCTATCTGAGTTGGGTCGGGTTATTGTGCTTCCCCCGAAATGATCTCTAGTCTACATTAAAATCAATAGGATTTGTGAACTCCTGATAACAAAGCCACATACCAAATTTTAGCCCGATCGAACCAAGCATTTTGGACTTAGGTTGTTAATAATCTTGATTATGGGGAACCCACATACCAAATATGAGCTGGATCCATCCAAGTGGGGTTGAGTTTATCGTGTTAACAAGCTTGAAATGACCCCCGGTCTACACAACAATAGGTCTCTCGTACTCCCCATAACAAAGCTGCCTACTGAATTTCGACCTGATCAGACTGAGCAATCTGGACTTATACTGTTAACGAGGTTTTGAGAGTTGTGACCGCTAGTGACATCAGATGAACTTTTGACCTGACCCCAAAGCAATAGGGATCATGTACTCATTATGGGGAACACACATACCAAGTATGAGCTTGATCCATCTAGGTGGGGTCGAGTAACCAAGCTCAAATTTGCCAAAATATAGATTTTTCAAATTTTTCAGCCAAAAATGAAACCTGCTTTACACCAAAAACAATAGGGTTAATGTACTGCCCATAACAAAGCTGCGTACTACACTTCAGCCTGATCGAACTGAGCCTTCTGTTAACAAGATTTTCAGACTTAGACCTCTGTTGACCTCTGACCTAAATCCAAAACAGGGATCATGTACTTCTCATGGGGAACCCACATACCAAGTATGAGCTTGTTCCATCCAGGTGAGGTCGAGTTATCGTGCTAACGAGCTCTAATTGGCCGAAATATCGATCTTTCACAATTTCCTATTTTTAGCTAAAAAAATGTCCCCTGGTTTACAACAAAAATGATAGTGTTCCTGTACTGCACATAAAAAAGCTACATACCACATTCCAGCCTGATCAGACTGAGCATTCTGAACTTATGCTCTTAACAAGATTTTCAGACTTTGACCTATGATGACCTCAAATGACCTTTGACCTGACCCCAAAACAATGGCGATCATGTACTCTTCGTGGGGAACACACATACCAAGTATGAGCTTGATCCATCCAGGTGGGGTTATTGTGTTAACAAGCCAGGCGTCACATACACACACCCACACATACTGTCATGACTGCATATATGCCTTAGACTTCGTCAAGGAATAAAAAAAACAATACACCCACGACCACGTTTTTATTTTCCTCTTCCTCTCTCTATTCTGCCCGACAAGTGTACTCCGTAAACGGTACGACTAAGGACGAGCCTAATCAGCCTAGTTGTAGTGGAGTTCGAATCCGACGATTGACTGATCAACTTATGTATGTAGTGTATGATAAAAATATACTCTAATCGTCTGGGTAGACTTTCTTCAGATCCACTCTTCGGAGTTCGGAGATAAGAAGATATTTTTTCAGTCAACCAAATGCTACACAACTCTACACGTATGATTCAGCGACTCTCTTGCTTGTGATAGTTGCCGAGAGAGCGATTAGCAAAGATTTGCTAACTGGATATGATTCGTCAAGTATGCCACATCGTTCAATGTAGTATTTACTGTAGGTAAATGTAGTATGTATTTTTCTCCTGGATGGAAAGATGCGTTTAGACAATCCTACTGGAGAAGTATTAACCAGAACACGACCGAGACAACACACTTCTCAGTCAAACGCTTCGTGCAAATTTCGAAGAATCCAATGATTCTTATTTGCGCTTCGTTTGTATTAATACGTCAGCAATTTATATCCAAAGTAGACTATAAAAAATTGGTTGAATATCGCACGAAATAGAGGTGTACTTATTCTATTCAAATTTCTGCAAACAGGCGTGTTTACAGGTGGTACGTAATAATGCAGTACTTTGTTCGAAAACCACACAAAAACATGATTTTCTCTGCTGAATATAACGGTGTTGCCCAACCATGCATATATTTTTACGTAAGTGGATACTGTGAAATTAAATTGCGCTTGAAGCTGGTGTTTATTCCCAGTGTCAAGTGCAGAAAAACATGAGTACTGTACTTGTGAGTGAAAATAATCTTCGCTATCAACCTGTATGCACATCAATGCCTAGTAATTCGATGTAACTCTTGGGACTGTAAAATTGCATGGAAACCCGCCAATTCCTCGTTGGAAATTCTGCAGTAATCCGAACGAGAAATAACACGCAGCCTGCAATATTACGATCGGAGTATTGGAAACGTAATGTTAATAATAATACCATTCTTATAAAGCGCAACACAGAACAAGCTGTCTTAGTGCGCATAATGAACAAAAAAACCAGAAACAATGCAACAACAGACATAGCAGAAACATATATAAAGATTAGTTACAAAATTCAGCCCTCCATAAGCAACTTTGAAAAGAAGTGTTTTGAGTTGTTTCTTGAATGAGCTTGTAGAGGGGGAGTCCCGAATATGAGTAGGCGTGGCATTCCAGAGAATAGGAACTGAAACTGCGAATGATCTTTCTCCATAGGTCTCGGTGCGACAACTGATGCGGGTAAGGTTGTTGTGTGGTCTCACATTTCCGGAGCGGAGTTCGCGGGGTGGCGTGTACGGGATTAGGAGGTCAGAAATGTACGGAGGTGCAGATCCATGAAGAGATTTGTAAATTAAAAGGAGTAGCTTGAAGGTTATTCTCTGTTGGATAGGGAGCCAGTGGAGCTGATCACGTAGAACTGGGGTTATGTGGTCTCGTTTCTTGGTCAGGGTGATGAGGCGAGCTGCTGAGTTTTGTATTCGTTGTAGTTTGGATAGGTCTTTGGTAGGGAGTCCATACAGTAAAGAGTTACATGTGTCCAGTCGGCTGATAACAAACGCCTGAATTAATTTCTCAGTTGTGGCTCGATTTAGGAAACTTCTGATCTTACCAATTTTCCTCAGAGCAAAGGTAGCACCACGGCAGATGTTATTAATGTGCCGGGACATGGACAAGTTCTCGTCGAAGATTACGCCAAGGTCGCGGACGTATGCAGCAGGATTAACAACAGAGGAGCCAACGGTAACTGGTGGGATTTGGGACGATCTAGCGAATCGAGAGGTCAGGTGAATAACTTCGGTTTTGTCGTCGTTGAGCATTAGGAAGTTGTCTGTCATCCAAGATTTTATGTCCTGAATACAATTCTCAATTTTCTCCGAGTTGATTTGACGCTCTTTCGTATTCATGCCGATGTACAGTTGTGTGTCGTCAGCGTATATCATGCATGACAGACCATGTTGCTTGATGACGTTCTCCAAAGGCGCTGTATACGTGACGAAGAAGATTGGGCCACAAACTGATCCCTGCGGCATACCACACTTCAAATACATCAAATCTGATGAGGCTTCCCCGATGACAATTTTTTGAGACCTGTTCTCCAAATAGGATTTGAACCAGGAAAAAGCAGGTCCACTTACTCCATAGCGATGGTTCAGTCTTTGAAGAAACACCTGATGGTCGACGGTGTCAAACGCAGCCGTGAGATCAAGAAGAATCAGGATGGCCTCACCATGTTCTTTGTCCAAGCTCATCAGGAGGTCGTTGTTGACACGTGTCAGGGCAGTTTCAACACTATGATGCTGTCTGTATGCCGACTGCGTAGATGCAAACAATTGATTGGTAGATAAATATTCCACGAATTGTTGCATGGCACACCGCTCAATCACTTTACTCAGGAAAGGAACATTGGAGATCGGTCGGTAGTGCTTCTTCACATCTGGGTCGAGATTCGGTTTCTTGAGGATCGGATACGCAAGCGCGGTCTTCAAGATATGAGGAGAAGTCCCTGATGTAAGGGACATGTTTGCGATGTCCGCGATTCTCGATAAGAGTAAATCCAGATTGTCAGAAATCAGACAGGCTGGCAGAGGATCGAGATTACAAGACTTCCTCTTTGAGGACTTGATGATCGTATGTACGTCCTTCTGGGATATTGGAGCAAAACCATCGAAAGTACTGGAACAGCGTGGCTCTCTCCGTTCTTCAGATGTCGCTCGAGCTGAGGTTAAAACAGAGCGTAGTTTGCCAATTCTCTCGTCGGAAAAACGAGCGAAGTCCCGTGCAAGTTCTTGTTTGCATACATGTGAAGGAAATAATTGGGTTGGAGCGGGTACTGATAGTTTGTCGACCACATGGAAGAGCTGTTTAGAGTCACTGTTGAGGATCAGAGCTTAATGATAAGTCTTCTTGGCGTTTGATAGGGCCTGTTTATATTCCTTGCATCTCTCATTCAGTGTTTGTTTGTCAACTGTGAGACCTGATTTGTTCTATTTCCGTTCGGCAGTTCTTTTCCCGCGTTTCAGGTCTCGGAGGCTTTCGTCATACCACGGTGAATGTGGTCTTAGGGTTATGTCACGGGAGATTTCCGAGGCAGGTTTTTCCAGGAGTTCCATGAGAACAGCGTTATACGATGTGACCGAACAGTTGACGTCATCGTGGGATGAATTGTACAAAGCAGATTGGGACAATTCATTGCGGAACTGCTCGGTGTCAATATTCCGAAGATCTCGGAACGTCACTCGTTTTTTCTCAGTGGTTGGTCGACGGAGATAAACAGCGAATATAACGGCTGCATGATCAGACGGCATGTCATGGCGGACATCCACTCTACTTGATACAGGACTGTTTGTATCGCTGGTTATGACCACGTCCAATAGGTGTCCTTACCTGTGGGTGGTGCCTTTGACATGCTGCCTGAGTCCTGCTGATGATAACAGGTCTCTCGCGTGAATCAGACACATCTAGATGGAAATTAAAATCACCACATATTACCATCGGGTTCGGCTGTAAGCAGCGCTCTCCAACAAGGTGGAAAACTCTTTGAAGAATATCGAACTTGTCAGTTTATTTCTGGTATTCGGCGGTGGACGATACACAGCGATGAGAGAAAGTGGGTCTGGATTTCCAGATGATATTGACATCTCCGAGGATTCGAATGCTGTGAAGTTATGTGATCTTACCTCCGATCTGAAGTTTCCTCGGAGGATAATACACAGTCCGCCCCAATTCGACCGACACGAGGAAGGGTATGTAACCGGTAGCCGATTAGCGTGCTTCTTATTTCAGCCAGCACGCGGCCATCCCAGAATTATATACTCAAGATTTACACAATGTGAAGAACAACATGAACTCATGAAAATGAGCCTGTGAGGCGCACGAACAATATAGTTGTAATATAGTTGTAATAAAATAGTTCTGGCCTGATCAATTCTGTTTGATTCTCGCACTCACCATCTAATGCTTTTCTACGAAAGTGGCTGTTCTTGCAGTGAGAAATGGCAAGGTCTTAGTTTAAGGTTCTGCTGCATTTCGGTGAACTTTTTTCATACTGGCCGGACATGGGTACCGATTCCACGCAAGCCGGTGAGGGTGCATACCAGGATACAGCACTCTCTTCACATGCGAACCCTCGCCAGGTCACGGACCAAGACAATGCCTCCTAGTCCTAAGCTTGAACTCAATGTGAAGGAGGTGGTCATCCCACGCAGACGCAACATACAAATCCCCTCCCACTTATTGTGAGAAATCAGGATGAAGCACCTTGTCAAGGGTGCAACATGGACTTCAACTGATAATCTCTGGACCAGCTCAATGTTCTAGCCAACTAATCTACCACACTCGACAACTTTTGGGGGGTGGTTGTGTCAGGATAATTGCAAGAAGTTTCGTTTTTCAGATAGCTGTATGTAGTTACTGCGTTTGAACTCTGGAAACCTGAGATAGTCTAGCAATCTGATAAAGTGGTCAGATTCTGATTTCTGAGTAAATGGCAGTCCCAATAGCGGGGTGTGAATGATTACAGAACACCCCTGCCTCGATAGCATCTGAACAAGTGAACAAAAACATCCGAGCCTGGAAATGAATACTTAAGAAAGCCCATATTTGGAAGAAAAAAATCCATACCCTGGAAAAAAGGGCATGGTTATTCACAGTGCTAATCAAGGATCAACATGGCTTGGCTAGGATTCCTTGAATGAAAAATGTCAGAATATTTGTGATGTTTTGAGCGAAAATGTGTATCATTCCAGCATCATCAGCTCTCGGCTTGAGTTCAGCACTCAACAACAGCTGTTTCATCAGACGTGGCTGTTCTTGCAGAGGTCTTGGCTACCAGGTCCTGCCACTGGGGTACTGGTTGGACTTAACATTTCACACTTCACTAGGTTCTCAGAAAAATGTTCAGATCATTGGGTTCATTAATTGTCTTTCAGTCTCGGATGAAGACAGTACAAAATAGCGGTCCTGGGAGCAAACTGGAGTTTGTTAAATTCCTGCCTTGCCTGCAACGACAGGAATCCTTAATATAGACTAACGAATACGCGTACCAAAATATACAACAGAGAAATCACATATATCAACTCCTCTCCCCTGCACAAACTCACTCCCTCCACCACGTCAAGCTCCACGAAAGTAACAAACAATAACCGAACATTCCTACAGCTGAACACAATAGACAACGGATATACACACTCAATCACAATACATGCATTTTCAGTAAGTAATGGGCTGATCCATTCGTCCCGAAGGGGACATAATGGACCATTCCACTACGTACGCCCATAGGGATAATAAACTCTTCTCCTCGGTGGAAAAGAAACGTCCTCGTTTCCTAATACGGCATACACGGTAGTATATTACAATGCAGTAAGACTTAGGATAACATAAATTAACAACTACTATACTATTACCCTACCACGAGAAGAAACGTCCTCGTTCACAATAATATAAGCATATCACAATACGGTATACACTAACATAGGATATAAATTATCAACCACACTATTGCTCTACCACGTAATCTCGCAACCACGCTGGGGGCCTCCGTTGACGTGTCGGATATCGACGACTCTCAACCTGCAATGGGAACCCAGGGGGAGCACCGACATGGTCAGGTGGCCCCGGCACAGGCGGTTCTACAGGGGGGTTCGGCTCAAGCTGATCCATAGGAGGGGTTTCCTCTGGAACATCTACATACCCGTGAACCGCATCGACTGGGGTAGGGAGGGAACCAGACAAGGCAGTATACCTTGGAACAGGAGTCTTGACTTGGTCAGGAAGAATTGTACATTCTTTCAGCCTCGAATAATGCACAATTCGAGTGGGTACATTCAAATTGGTTGGATCCGAAATTTCGTAAGTTAGCTCCTTTTCACTTTCACCTAATACACGGACAACCTCAAACGGACCCTTCCAACGTGGTGCCAACTTATTTCTACTATTAGCAGGATCATCCAGCCATACCAACATGCCAGGCTTGTACGGCTCGAACCTCACAGCCTTATTGTGCCCCCTTTCCTGTTGTTGGCGGGCCTTGTCATTATTTTCTTTTGCTCGTGAATGCGCGCTTTGCAACACATTAACAAGCTCAT
Organism: Eupentacta quinquesemita; assembly: GCA_032360705.1. Classification (NCBI taxonomy): domain Eukaryota; kingdom Metazoa; phylum Echinodermata; class Holothuroidea; order Dendrochirotida; family Sclerodactylidae; genus Eupentacta; species Eupentacta quinquesemita. Next base: position 11,777 of record JAUOBX010052540.1, read on the forward strand.
CCACGTAGCTAGGATACGAGCGCCTGCCGCCACCGTCTGTGGGGGCAGCAAACAAGATTTCGGGGAGTAATTTGGGTTCACGACCATACAACAAATAGAACGGTGAATAGCCAGTGCTGCTGTGTACACTAGAGTTGTACGCTGACTCCACGAAAGTTAGGTAACTGTCCCACTCACCGGAATATTGAATTGTGTACTTTGCCAATTGATCCTTGAGAGTCCGGTTGAATCTTTCGACCAAACCGTTGCCCTGTGGATGATAAGAGCTACTTCTCGTTTTACCAATACCGAGTCGGACGCAAAGTTCTTGTACGATATTAGACTCGAACTGGGAGCCCTGATCACTGTGAAAAGATTCTGGAATTCCGAAATTTGGGATAAATTCCTTGAAAATTTTATCAGCCACCGTACTCGCCGTTTGATCTGACAGAGGATAACACTTCACAAACTTGGTAAAGTGGTCTGTTAATACCAACACATAGCGGTGGCCGTTTGACGTTATCGGGAGCTCCGTTATATCCATGGCTACCAATTGTAGGGGGCGCGTGGTGACAATAGGCTTCAATGGGGCTCTTAAACCAGGCACGGGTTTCTGCCGTAACTGACAAGGCAAGCATTCACGACAGAAAACTTCAACATCTTTCCTCATATATGGCCAAAAACAAACCCGTTTGACACGCTGCAGAGTTCGTTCTATCCCAAGATGGCCTACAAGTGGATCACCGTGTACCTGAGCTAAAACGTGAGATTTCAAGGCGCCAGGAATGACGCTCTGGTTAATATACCCATGTCCCGGTAAGTAGGCCGTACGGGACAACACCCCATCAATGATTCTTAATTTGGGAAACTCCCACCATAACTTGCGTAAAGTGTCAGTTTGCCCCTCAAGCTCTCTCCGGGGAGGTTTCCTGCCACTTCGTACCCAACCTCTCACACACATTAGATCTGGGTCACTCTCCTGCATTGTCGGAAGATCTAATCCCGCAAAAGATGTGCCTGCACTATAACCAGGAATGGGGGACGTCTGTACGGCGCCCGCTTTGCGCTGTCCTATCGGCAGGGGATTCCGTCAAGTTATCCACCGTAACAGCTCCTATATTGACCCCAGGGAGGGACAAATGGGGGCTCACGGGGGTAGGCATATGATGCCGCATATCAACCGCGGTCTTGGGTTCGTGTGGCGTCAGGGTTTCGCAGGTAATATTAGCATTCTCAAGTTTTGTTGAGGGAATCTGTATACCCACAGGGGGAAGCTGTGCCCCGTCATAAAGACTATCTGCGGGTCTCTCAGTGGTTCCTGGGGGTCCCGCCCGTGAGAGACTGTCAGCATTCACGTGACACTTACCCTTGCGATATATGACTCGGAATTCGTACATCTCTAATTCAAGAACCCGCCTTGACCGTCGACCAATCGGATCAGAGCCCAAGTCCAGACTCCGGACATTCACCAAGGGCTTATGATCTGTCACCACTGTGAAGGAAGAAGCTCTCAGATAGTGTTTAAAATACCGAATGGACCACACGATTGCCCACATTTCTCTATCAAACGTGCTCCATTTTTTCTCACTAGGAGACAGCAAATGACTCGCATATGCGATAACTCGCTCAACCCCACTTTGCACCTGTGCCGATACAGCACCCACAGCAAGCCCCGAGGCATCGGTATAAAGCACATATGGGTTACTCGTGTCTGGGAATGCCATCACTGGGGGGTTCACCAAACTAGACTTGAGATATTCGAACGCATTTTGGCAGTCGTCATCCCATACAAA
>JAUOBX010052651.1:0-13546 GCA_032360705.1 Eupentacta quinquesemita
ACGGCAACCAAGAAACCAGGACGACAATTTTACTACCCGAGCCGGGTCTCAAAACCACAACCTCATGGTTGGGAGACACAGATCATAACCACTCGACAATATACTCGCGGTAGCCCGCTCTGTTCAATATTATTTGTTCTTCATTGTTATAATTGGGATTAGTTCAGGAAATAGGGTTGGAGTTAGCGAACAGAGAACGCTCTTCTACCCTGATTCCGTGACGAATTTATGTGCCACATCCCAATGATTCATAGTGACATTTCATGTTGTGAACACTCATAAATGTATTCTGCCACCACTCAGAGTGCAAAACGAAAGCGTCATGAAACTTCAATGTTCCATGTCATAGATACAGTGGCAAGGCAGCGGGCATACACGTATACTGACCGTCTCGATAATGTGTAGTTGATCTTTTACAGCCACGTGAAGCAAAACATCTTTCGTGATTAGGCATAGTACGGCATTCCTCAGGTTGGCACTTGGACAACCTATGCAATGCAAAAAATCGACAAGGGCCTGCCAATGAGATACTACATCACAGGTCAATAATCAGTACATGGGAAACTGTTGTTAGACAAAGTTATGCCTGGAAAAACAAAACATCCGTACCAGGCAAGTCAATAAATTTGGCGGACGCCACCGATTGAGTTTCCTGGAAACAGGAGAAAACCCCGTAAGACAATAGAAGTGCCAAGACTCGATCAAGTTATTCGTGTAACATGTTTTAGGAGGTGTCATTTTTTAAATACAGAAGTTAACTTCATATGGACATTTCACACTGCGTGTCAGATGTTGAGCTCATGCGCACTCCATCGGAATTATGTCGGTAGTTAGCTACACTACAACCAACATTTCAACCATCTACGAATAACAAAAGTACCGAAGCTGGTATGTCCGCTCATCAATTAATGAACTATGTGAACTCTACTCTCCAAATAAATATCTGACATCTCTTTTGACTCACGTTCACACCTTCGATCAAGGGATCCGCCCATGAAGTCAATAAATACATTATCCGGTAATTGGTCGTCAATGAGTATCATATCATGTTATGCCGTTCGTCCACTTGGGCTATTCGTAATATTGCGTGACTTGCGCCTATTCATAAATGGATGGAACCTCAGTGGGGTACTGTTCAGAATGAAAGCTTCCCGCGTTGTAATGTTTCATACCATGAATGTCAAAAACATAGCATAAACACGTGCGTTACTGTTTCACCTGGGTGAACGTATCTTCATAGTAAGGGACCAGCCTTTACTAGCAGTGTGAATCGTGACCGCGTAGCACTCAGTATGATAAGCGGAGGCTGGCGACTAATACAATATCAGCAATGTATCTGGTGCTCTCGCGACGAAACGCGCCGCCACATTCTATAGTTCACATGACGTTGTCAGAACTCGATGGTTTCGGTTCTTTCATGATCGCAAAACTAACTCTCATATGAGCAAGTACTCCACCAGTAGGCATACATTTGTGAAAACAACAAACTAGTCCTGCAGTGACATCAAACGAAGGACTGAGCAAACCGTCATCATAATTTAGTTTACTTTCATCTACTATAACACTATTTTTTTTTATCTACTATGAAACTTTCTATTGACTATGTATAAACCAACGTACATTCACATGATGGGCAACAGTATAGCATAGAACAGAGTGTCAAATGCAACAACTAATAGATATATACTAAGGAATGTTTAACACGAACATACCTAACCACATGTAGTGATTCATCAAAACATCAGTGAAGTGCATAAGCATCAATAACCATTTCTTTATATCTAGTCCGACTCGGATGAAGATAGCCCAGAATCGAAATGCTGCGGAGAGATGTCTGATTTAGTGAGCAGCATAATCGAATGTGTAGCTCAGGTTGTACTTGTCCACATCCGCATAACCGATTCCAATAGGGTCTGTAGTCGAGTCCAACGACCTATCCCCCTCCCTACCGATAGGTTGTGAGACATTCCATCCGGTGACACACGGAGACAATGCAAAACAACAACTTTTGAAAGTCCTGTAGCAAACAAACTATAATTGGTATTTTCATGAGAGCTACTAAATAAGGATACGAAATTTAACTTTTACGAGCTTGGTTAGTAATTATTACATTCTGTATTTTGGGAGCAAGTTGAGAAATAGCAAAGTTCACTCTGTACATTCTATTGCTGACCTTCACATCCCACCTCATGATGTCATTAATTAGTGTCGAATTGGTTCCTATCAAATTCAATATGACTCAACAAGCAACATGCTCAGCATTCATAAGAAAAGAGAAATTCGTGGTTTTGACATACTCTTTTTTATCCTGTTCGAGCTAAAGAAAATATCTTCACAAATTAAAGTCACCTCCCTGTACACCATTCATAGACCTTTAATACGGAACCTGTTTCTCGGTGTGTGGTAGTTTCCGTATTTGCGATTGTATCACATTTCTACACGTGTTTCCCATCAGTTTAGTTTGGTTCCAATAAGATCAACATTCCGTCTACTGAGCATAGATAACGAATAGGGGTGACATGCAGTAACATGGTACTCCAATTGCAATCAGACAAACAACACCGAACAATGACAACATATGGAGGTAACATACGGTAACTGTATCACTACATCGAAACGATGCGAGAGAGCGACTGCGTTGGTGTTCTTGAGACAATGCAATTGGGTTCCGTACTTTGCGAGAAAATGTGGCCAGTGGTATCGCATCCAGTGAGCGCATGAAATCCTGGCTGCTGCTGCACCTTCTGCGCCAATAGCCGTATAGATGGGTTTGAGCTTGATCCTCCGTTGTCGATCACCAGAGCCCATTATAAGGCGACTTCCTGCGTCGAGGTCGAGCACCCTGCGAAAGGCGAGGACCAACATAACCGTGTCAGAAGAGTATATGTGTGGTGTGTTACCCAAACGACTACCTGCTACTGCGTAAATGGCCAGTAACGAGTCAGCTTCTTCGTGTGTACTCGTTACGTTCATCATGTTTTATTAGGAAGACATGCCAGCTTCGTGTGTGTGAGTAGTGATCGATAGTTTGCACAGATGAACAGCTTTATGTGCAAGGTATATCACGAGGTTGGCTTTGGTTTCCGTGGATCCTAGGAATACCTTGAATTCTTTGATGGGTGTGAAATCTTCTATTTCGAATCCCTTGTCTTGTACACTTCCTGCTGTCCGGAGCTGTCTCATTCTGTCCTTCCTGGAGTTTGTGACAGTGTAGTCATCGAATAATAAATATATGTCACTGTAGCCTCGCGACTTGTCGTCAACACAGTCTGACAGGTCACGGCAACACCTTATGAGCATTATGAGCCTTCAGCAGTTTTGTCTCCCTAACCATCTCTTCCAGTTCATGGATGAGAGTGGACTTGCTTGTAGTAAGTAGCAGACTAGCGGAGAACCTTCGGGCCTCATTTTGCTTGCGTTGTAATGGGCAAATTCGTGCGTTCCCACATTGTCTTGCAGGTCCAGCTCTCTCGACGATTTTGCAATAAGCAGCAGGCGGACGCAGGGATTTAGTGGTTCCAAGCTGACTACTTCGGTGGAGGCCTTCAGACTGATACTCTTGCATCCATCTTTTCGAGTCAAATACTTGAGCTCCGACATTTTGTCCAACATGTTCTTGTCTCCATTTACCCACTCATCAACATATATTGCAAGTAATGTGTGTCCGCACACCTCCATTTCTAAAATATCCAGCTGCATTGCCGTTGTCAGTATCCGCTTGGTGACGAAGTTTACCAATTTCATCATCCATCATCCATCATCATGTTCTGGTGCATTGAAGGGGTTTGCACTGCCTATGGCATCCTTGAGTTGTCTCACAGCTGTCATTTTCCTGTCATGCAGTTTTAGATCCGAGTGTTGGTGGTGCTTCTTTCGGATATAATCTGACATGTCTATAGAATACGCTCGGTTCCTCCCGCAAGCCTTGTCAGTTCTGGGGAGCCGAGGCAGTATTTGAGCAAACCTTGGGGATCAGTGGTTGAGCCAGAAATGTCACCTTCACCTTCGTGGATCTTGTTCACATGTTCCTGTGCGTGATCAGGTCCAATGGATGTGAATGCAACAGGGTTTGTACTCCCGGAAATCGTGTGCTTCTAGGCTATATAAAAGGTCTGATATGCAAAATTGTGCTATATATGGGACATTTCCTAAGCCCATCCATGTTCTATATTTCTTTTATTCATTTTATTTTAATTAGGTGCGCCTCTCGCACCCCCCTGGATCTACTACTGCCTCAGTATTCAAGTATTGATTATGTTAGGTACTTCAATGCATTCAGTGATAAAGAATCTATAAAAAGACATACAGGACAGCTATATACATCACAAATGTCCGAAATAGTTGGTGATTAGGCGAGGATCGTGTTAAATGGCCGCCATCTTGGATTCAGGGCATATATAAAAATGTAAACAGGTTGTTTCGTGTTCTAATGGATCTAGAGAAGACGTTAAGTGCCAATTTCAAGATTCTATACGAAATGTTCCCTCACTCCTTAATTGCGACATAACAACATACACTACATGGTTACACGATGGCACAGTATGAAGTCACTGTCAATGTAACGGAAACGCATTTTGATAGCGTACCACGCGGTCCACAGGAGAATATAACAGCATAGGGCCTACCATTATTTACAACCAGTGGCAGATCGAAATACAACACGATAATCTATGCGAGAGGACCACGATCAGGTGGCGATATTTGTTTGCGATATTCAAGGAAAATGAACGGGGTAATTAGATCCTCACTAGTAGTTTAATTAATGAAAGCTGTCATCTGAGTACGGAGGGGCGGAAGAACCTGTAATCATTTGCTAGACTGAAATACTTGAACGGATAAATGCATGAAATTTTTCTTCTTATAAACACCGGCACTTTGCTCGTAAATAAGCCGAGGAGGATACTTAGCTAAATTATTGTATATTAGAATAGGAGAGTGAGGTACACAGAATAACAAACACGGAGAGGAGGTCGTGTAACCTGATATTGACTTGGTCAGAACTTTTGACTCGTGAGGAAGCGCCTTGCAGTAGAACTAGGAATCCAGACAGCCTACTACGCGATTCGATGCGATGAATACCGACAGGCGCACATTGAAACACGGGACGATTGAAGTTGCAGCCTTTTACGGGAGCAAAGTTATCGTTATTGCGCTTCCTAGCATTGGGGATTCGCACCACAAAAGGAAAGGAGAGGAATCCGGATAATGATCATACTGGTTACCTATGATCATGCTGCGAGCAGTTTAAGTTCATCAAAGAGTACAAGTTTTACCTACTTACTTACTCACTTACTCACTTACAGGGGCGTAGCATGCAGGAGTTATTGACCAAATACGAATGCAAGCTACAAATGCAAACTGGTTCCGTGAACTCTCTCCGAACACAACCAACGGCTCTAATGTGAACGCGCACAGTTGAATATTGGCTAATGGTTATAACCTCCTGCTGACGAAATAATTTGGGAATGAATTTAGTTAGGACAAGCTGAATAAATGGGATAGTTATGTTGCGCAAGACAACACACACTATTCTGACCTACTTCTACATCTATCGGTATCTAGACTAATTTAATTTGCCTCCTAACATGTGCAGCCTCGTAAGCGCGGACTTTCTTTGTATGTCGATTCGGACAACCAGCGTAGACAAGCTGAACGTGCTGATATGCCGTGAGCTGCCTCATCATGTTGTTTAAATGCATGTATGTAAGTATGTATGTATAGATGTTTACAATGATCCACCCATGCTCCAAAACCCGCAAATGTAACCCGAGGGTTTAACAGCAGGCTGGGAATATATAGAATTGTGCATGGTTATGGGATTTTAGATATATGCCTATTATACGGCAACCAAGAAACCAGGACGACAATTTTACTACCCGAGCCGGGTCTCAAAACCACAACCTCATGGTTGGGAGACGCAGGTTATAACCACTCGACGATATACTCGCGGTAGCCCGCTCTGTTCAATTTTATTTGTTCTTCATTGTTATAATTGGAATTAGTTCAGGGAATAGGGTTGAAGTTAGCGAACAGAGAACGCTCCTCTGACTGATTCCGTGACGAATTTATGTGCCACATCCCTATGATTCATAGTGACATTTCATGTTTTGTGTACACTCATAAATGTACTCTGCCACCACCCAGAGTGCAAAACGAAAGCATCATAAAATGTCAATGTTCCATGGCATAGATACAGTAGCAAGGCAGCGGGCATACACGTATACTGACTGTCTCGATAATGTGTAGTTGTTCTTTTACAGCGACGTGGAGCAAAATATCTTCCGTGATTAGGCATAGTACGGCATTACTCAGGTTGGCACTTGGACAACCTATGCAATGCAAAAGGTCGACAAGGGCCTGCCAATGAGATACCGGTACTACATCACAGGTCAAAGATCAGTTAATGGGAAACTGTTGTTAGACAAAGTAATGCCTGGAAAAACAAAATATCAGTACCAGGCAAGTCATTAAATTTGGCGGACGCCACCGATAGAGTAGGAGAAAACCCCGTTGAGACAATAGAAGTGCCAAGACTCGATCAAGTTATTCGTGTTACATGGTTTCGGAGGTGTCATTTTTGTTTATACAGAAGTTAACTTTATATGGAAAGTTCAAACTGCGTGTCAGATGTTGAGCTCATGCGCACTCCATCTCAATTATGTCTGTAGTTAGCTACACTACAACCAACATTTCAACCATCTCCGAATAACAAAAGTACCGAAGCTGGTATGTCAGCTCATCAATCAATGAACTACGTGAACTCGACTCTCCAAATAAATATCTGACATCTATTTTGACTCACGTTCCTAATATAACTTCCTACCTTCAACTAAATGAACCGTCCATGAAGTCATTAAATACATTATCAGGTAATTGGTCGTCAATGAGTATCATATCATGTCATGCCGTTCGTCCACTTCGTAATATTGCGTGACTTGCGCCTATTCATAAATTGATGGAACCTCAGTGGGGTACTGTTCATGAAAGCTTCCCGCGTTGTTTTGTTTCATACCATGAATGCCAGAGACATAGTTCAAACACGTGCGTTACTGTCTCACCTGGATGACCCTATCTTCGTGGTAATGTATCAGCTTTTACTAGCAGTGTGAATCGTGACCGCGTAGCACTCAGCGTAATTAGCGATGGTTGGCGACTAATACATTGTCAAAACTGTCAAGTGTAACAACTTGTAGAGATATACCAAGCAATATTCAGCACACACATATTCAAACATATAGTAATTAGACATCATAACATTGGTAAAGTGAATCTCTTTATATATTGCGACTAGCATGAACATCGTCCGAATTGAAAGTTGCTGAGAATTGTCTGATTTAGTGAACAGCGTAAACATATGGGTAGCTCACGTTGTACTTGTCCTTATCCGCATAACCGTTTCCCAATATGTTCTGTAGTCGAGTCCAACGACCTGCCCCCTCCCCACCGATAGGTTGTGAGACATACTTCGAATTCGGGTTAATTCCATCCGGTGACATACGAAGAAAAGAATTTTCGAAAGTCCTGTAGCATACAAACTCTAATAGGTATCTACATAGGAGCTTTCGGAATTAGGATACGGAATAGAAATAATCATTACATTCTGTATTTTGGTAGCAAGTTGCGAAATAGCAACATTCTGTTGGTGGCCTCAGGATGTCATCAATTTGGGTAAAATCAGCTCCTATTGATATCAATATGCCTCAACGAGGCAACATGCTGCATTTAGGAGGAAAAAATGAGGTATCGACATACTCGACATACATATTTTTCGAATCTGTACAAGCTAAAGAAAATATCGTGAAAAATTTGAGTCACCTCTCTGTACACCATTCATTAATACAGAACCCGTTTCTCTGTGTGTGGTAATTTTCGTATTCGCAGTTGTATCACATTACCACACGTGTTCTCCATCGTTCTAGTTCGGTTCCAATCGGATGAACATTCTGCCTACCAAGCATAGTTAACAGATAGGGGTAACAGACAGCAACCTGGTAACTGTATCCCTCCCGCGAAACACCCGAGGCGAGACAGCGACTGCGTTGGTATGTTTGAGATACCCAATTGGGTGTATTATATTGCAACACGGAAATCAAATGATGAAATGATAGTTTCATATGACGCACATATACAGCGAACAGCTACTAAAATCGGTTCACAAAAGTACTCCCGTTTGTTGAAACCCGCACACTCACACGATGGCGGAGAGTATGTGACGTACTATATATCAGCGCGATTGTACTCTGGTTCCTCATGGGTCTCTGATTACGCCCGGAGGGGACGGGGCAATGGAGATAAAACTAAATGATTAAATGACGCACCAGAAAGGTCGGCCGACCAGGAACCGAACTGGGAACCTTCCGATCACAAGTATGAGGTTCTACCGACTACAGACAGGTACTCTGTAGGATCTCTATTGCAAATCGTAACTCGAGGCGAGAAAGCGACTGCATGCGTTTGTATGTTCGAGATATGCAATTGTGTGTCAAAATTTAGAGCAAGTAAATCGGCAATCATCAGAATGTGTCTAATGTTGTTGTTATGTTATCATTCAAATCCAATTAACGTCCCAGTCTTCAAATTTTAATTCATGATCTACTATGTCAAGTTTATTTGCGTGTGGTAGATCTCGTGTTCGAAATTGTATCGAATTTCGGCACGTGTTCTCGATTTTATTATTCTCTCTCCATTCCTGAACCGGTTATTATCACCGGGGTGACCGGATACACCTTATTCCAATTCCAATCAGATAAAAGTTCCGTCTACCGAACAATGACAACATATGGAGGTAACAGACAGTAACAGTACCCCCTTATGGAAAAACCCGAGGCGAGAAAGCGGCTCCGTTGGTATGTTTGATATATGCAGTTGTGTCGTGTTTCGCAAGAAAAACACGTCAATGTATTTTGTACTACTGAGTGGAACAAACTGTACCCATTGGCATCCACCAGACAAAGTATAATGTTGTTGCAATGTCCAACTGGATACATTTGGGTGACATCTGAGAATTTCACTTGTTTAAAAGCTTGTCACACGTGATGCGCACTGCGCAATGGAGCCATGTTATTACGTTCCACTTTATGAATTCCATTACAATATCCGGTTATGTCTTCGATCACGGGGGTGGCCGGGTTCACCTTCCTCCAACTCAAATGAGATGTCTCGAATATTCTCCCGTCTACCGAGCATAGACAGTATACTAAATATAGAGGTAACATACAGTAACTATAGCTCTCAGCGAAACACCCGAGGTGACAAAGCGACTGCGTCGGTATGTTTGGGATATGCCACCAAGTGTCGTATTTTGAAAGATCAGCCTGAAGATGGGAGCGCGTTCGTTTATTCAGTAACTGTATTGAACAAACTATAATCATCGGCAACCGTCACAAAGTGTGTAATGTCGTTTAAATGTTATTACATATTATAATAATAATAATAAATAGGAAACTTATATAGCGCCGTAACTGAAAAGATATTCTACGGCGCTTCACAGACAAGCCATACACGAACGAAAAACTAATAGGGAGCACCTTTGAAAAGATGAGTCTTCAATGACTTCTTGAAGACATGCAGAGAGAGAAGTAAGACTGGTGATAGAGAGAGGGAGTGCGTTCCACAGTCTGGCTCCGGCAACAGAGAAGGCTCTGTCGCCGAAGAAATTACGTTTAGAGGGTACAAAAAGAGTATTGGCAGAAATATAAAAATAGTGCTGTGAGGAGAGGATCGCCTGGGGAACATGTCCTGTAGGTAATGAGGTGCTTGATTATTGAGAGACTTGAAAACAATACGCAGAACTATGAATTGTATGCGTGGTACAACAGGCATCCAATGGAGAGATTTGAGACAACTGGAAGCACTGTGTTATTTAAGTTCACACAGAATTAGCTTGGCTGCTTGATTCTGTATGTACTGTATGGGAGTAAGGTAGAAAAAGGCGGACCAGTGAAAATTACATTACAATAATCAATATGTAAAATAACAAGACCCAAGACAACCGTTTTGCAACTATCGTCGTCTAAGAACCTGCGTATCTGTCTGATTTTGTTGAGGTTGCCACTGGCAATTCGACATTTCTCGGTGATATCCAATTTCGAAGACATGTTACTATCGAGTTGGACCCCGAGTAACTTAATGCAGTTTGCAACATCAATGCTGGCATCGTCCAATGGTATGGATTTGGCTTCTGTTTTGGTGTCGTAGTACCTAGATTTGAAAATGATGACCTCGGTTTGCGGTCATTCATTATAAGCCTGTTTTCATTCATCCAGGTTTTAACGTTGATATTCAAATGAATACCGGTACCTTTGAAGTATGTAAATAATGTTCCGCTTCATGAATTTAGCTAATTTTAAGATTTATCATGTAAAATGTATGCGTCTGGTAGTTTCCGTGTCTGCAATTGTATCGGATTTTCGCACGTGTTTCCCAGCATTCCGTTCCAATTCCTTTTCCTCTTCTTCTCCGTCCAGTTTCAATCCGGTTTTGTTCCCGATCATGTGGGGGACTGGATTCACCTCACATCAATTCCAATCAAATGAACATTCATCAACCGAAAAACAAATAGGGGTAACAAACGGTATTCTGTCTATACCGAGCAGACAGTAACTGTATCTCCTCCGCGGAACACCCGAGGCGAGAAAGCGACAGCGTTGGTATGTTTGAGATATGCAGATGGAAGTTATATTTTGCATCGAAAAAAACACACTAACAAACGAATGTATTCAGTAACGTTAACGGTATGGAACTAACTGTTACCATCGATATCCGTCACAGAGTGCTGTGTCTGATGTTGTAGCAATGTTATCATATATCCAATCGAATACATTTGCGATGACAAGATGCTTGGTTTTAGAGTTGATAAACTCTGGGACAGAATTCTACGATTGGATTTTTGCTGGCGATATTAACAAAATCATGGCCCCCCTCTTACGAGAAGAGAGACATACAGTGTCAGCAGTCAGATCCCATTGAATCCACAAGGCCATTATCAATAGTTCGGACAGTATACGTAGCAGCGAATACTCATGGTGGAAATAAGTAGCGCAATTGACCTGTATTTATCTGTAAATGAATCACCGTTTTCGGTTCCGATTGACGAGCTCGTTGTAGCCATTGCCACACCTGCCTACGTTCAACTAATTATTTTCATTTCATGGGTAACCATGTTTCGATAATGAGACTTTCGTTCTCGAAGATTCGAAGATTAGGCCTTCATCCGCGTAGTTGTGAATGATGTCTGATGATTTCACGCGCCGACCCCCATCGCTATATGGTTAGGCTGGTGTGTGGTGAAGAGTGCGATCAATCTATCTACATACCATGGATTCCATTACATAACATAGACACGTCTGTCTCTGCCTGTGTAATCCTGGTCTCAGCCATGATTACAGTGAAAGTGTGAAACAAAGTTGTGATAATCATGGTTGCGCATCGCAAATGGTGTTGAAAATGTTTCACACATATAGCAGGATACGGCTATTGCCTGGTAACATTACGATCGACACCAGGGCGATCTAAGCGGGTGGAACGAACCTTGTAGCTAAGGAGTACATCCTGGACCGTTATACCTCAGCTACTATAGGGATGTCAGGACCCTTGCTGGACTGATGACTCTTCTACAGAGGATATAATAAAAAATAATATTATGCAATCTTATATTGTAAGCTACGGTCGTCATACGATCTCGTTGTCGGAATGAGGAGGGGGCGGGGAGGGTTGGAGGCGCACTGGTTATTGTGACGACTGTGTGGACCTGTTGCTGGTGTAAGGATTGAGGGCATCAGCGAGGTATTCTGGTTCGCCGTGGGCACGGAAAATATACTCTATACGGGCGTTGATAGGACACCAATGAAGTTCCTTCCGAAATAGAGGCATCGAACTGTGTATGTTGGTACGACAAAGTAAGGCGAACGGTGCGTTATGTATGATTATCTACTGAGACCCCACTTCCACCGTCATCGGTATTTGGACTAATCAAATGTGTCGATTCGATGTGCAATGTACAGATTTCAGCAAACGTATTTTAGGATAGGACTTCCTAAGAAACAGAAGTGAACCCTGCGCTAGTTTGTTCCGAAGGAGTGACGATTCACGTCTGGGGAATCAACGGTTACCAGTCAGCCTCCCTCCTTCAAGTACAACTACCATTGGTCAGTGGGCGGGTATTGTCGCTCGCTGCTACGGACATATGGAGGGACTTGCTGGAGATGAACAATATATAGTCGAGTCAATATATGATAAAGAATACCTCGACCCCAACAAATTGAAGTGGAAGGTTTTTTGGCTCCAAGTTGCTCAGTTGGTCCCCAGCATCTCCAGAAAAAAATCTGACGTCAATAGTACGTCACAGTGACGCCATGAGACATGAGCTAGCCTATATGGTATATCAGTATCATGTTCCTACATTAGTTACATATTTTATAGGTCATAACTAAAGTCTTCGAGGGTTTACTCTACATTAAAAGTCAAAATGGTCCGCCAAAGTACGTTAATTTCTGTATTTCGTAACGACCGTCATCACTACGTCACGGTGACGTCATAAGACATTGAAAGTCGGCCTGTTTTGTATTTTGGTATCATTTTTCTATAGGTTGGTACACAATTCATAGGTCAAAACTTATGTCTTGGGGGGGGGGGGGGGGGGTTAACGGTAAAATGAATTCTATATAGTCCGCCATTTTGAAACTCGACGAATTCACACTTTTCCCGGGGGACTTTTTACCGGAGACTTGTTCTGGAGACGCTGGGGACCCACTAAACAAACCCTAAACCAGGAAACCTTTTGTAGCTTTTTGGGGGGGAAAACCCTATCTTGACTCGACTAATATGCAGAACATGCTCTTGAAAAATATGTTTGAGAAGTAATCACCCTTCCTTAAAAGTGTACTCGATAAGTGCTCTCTCTGAAGAAGTAAAATCTTCGCTTTCGTGATTTTAGAGTAGATAATTTGTAATGGATATGAAACGACAGTTTTCTAATATTCTACTGATAAGGATATTTCACATTTCCTATTTCCGACTAGTATCCATATTAGGTGAAAGACCCCCAGTATACATTTTGCAATCCGATCCTGTCCCACTTACACAATTCCCATTACTCAAGGGTCATGTAGGTTTGACTTCAGTCGTTCTAGCACCTCCTGTTCTGTACTTTGATGCAATACAAACCCCGGACTGAATTTTAACCAATGTGTCTGTGAAAATAACGGAAGCATTACCATACACGATGCTCTATAGTGACATCACAAGAGAATCGGACAGTACATTGTTATGCTAAGTCGATGCAAAACAGGTAAACCTTGTAGGGAACAAACTATAGCGGTTTCCGGGCAACTCCCTCTCAGACAATTCCCACCCGGACATTCGCCGGGTGCCAATTGTCTGGGTCCCAATTGTCCAGTGACGACTATAACTTGTAACTGAATAGAAACTCCTTGAATTATTCATAAGATATTTGTGTTATGTTTTTAAAGCAGATGGGAACCGACTGCAAGCTGCTGAAATGTGGATTTGGAGGAGAATGTTGGGAATCAGCTGGAAGGAGAAGAGG
>JAUOBX010052762.1:0-13544 GCA_032360705.1 Eupentacta quinquesemita
CCGATCAAGCGATCAATAACGAAGGCTGTGTTTATTTCAGACGAAAATGCCAACAACACTACACTATAACTATGAGCCGTCATAAACCTGAGAACAAATATATATGTAGTTCAAGTTAATGTCCATCCCAAACATGAAGACAAACATAAGTATCAACTGCCAAGGTTGTGCCCGAAACTGAGAACAATAATAAGGACCTATGACTATGATTAACCTATGTCTATGTGATAGAGAATGAATGAATATTACAGTCAGTGCGCGCGATGCGCGGAATTGTTGGTACATTATCGTCATATTAGATGAAATTGATGAAAACATTTTCACCATTACTGTTTTTCCTATATGACAAATTCAATTATATGGATTTGACCATCGCCTATTCTGACCACAGTATTTTTCCTCAAAATCTCAAATCTCATTTGGGGGCACACGGGAGGGGGAACAAGGTTACCCAGGGGAAGTCCCCCCCCCCCCTCCTTGGTGACGCCACTGGCCTTGATTACTGGATTAGGTTCCTCAAGAGGATTGAGCAGCATGGTATCACAGATGGCTCGAACATCCATGCTGTCTCACCGTACCCTGTGGTTGTCTAGCTCTTTCAGCTTGTCGTGGTTGTCTGCCTTTGTCGGCCATATGTTCACATCGTTGCTGCATTTCTGCTCGAAGGTGTTTAGAGAGAATCCAATAGTGGAAATAGGCCTTGTTGGTGGTTAATCCTACCACACCTCATCTCATCATTTGGTATTACGATTGGCAGTTTGCTCAACTGTCTGGTCAGCGGGCATACCCGAAAATCCATGACCTGTCAACTACGCTTTTTCGACATGAGAAAGTTGATTATATTTTGTAAAAATTCGGACCGAGAGTGCAACATTTGTTCAAAAGCAACAGGATGAATCAGTCGATAATTAGTTGTTTTACCTAATTGTTAGTACCTACAATCTTCGCACGACATGACAGGACATTCCAAGCTCCAGCCTGTAATCAGACTTGAGGAGAAGGGGAACAATCTCTGGGGCGTCGTGCAGTGAGGTCTGTTAAATAAGTTATCGTTCTCGCAGTGCAAGAGCCATGGCAAGGAACAGGAATGGATTGGTGACTCACATCTTGGCGAACACTGGCAATTGCCAGACAGGAATAAACTCGATGACAAGAGTAACAGAACAATAGGCTAATCATATATTTACCCGCTCATGTATGAATCAGCGCTAACCGGCCTCATCAGATACACATCCTAAATTATCCCTCTGCCGCATGCAACATGTTTGCTTCATGGTTACGCAAGCTTCGTTTGTCTACTGAGTGCGTGTTATATTGATTTCGATTATCATTCTCTCCCGTGAAATTTGTTTGTATCGTTGCAATCCGAATGAAGCATGTCTGTACGCGGTTTCTTATCGATGGCCAAGGGCAAAATTATTTGCGAGATCGAAGACATGACCGAGTTCATATTAGGTGTGATGAGGATGGAACCAATTATTTTCGATGCCATAGGTCACATTTATTCGGGGTCACAGTAGGACTATTCTTATATATCTTAACAACGAAACATTTTATGGGGACAGCCTAATGAAAAGTATTATTTGTCTGTGTAATCTGGTAACCTAATTCGATTCCATATTACTTTTTACCTAATTTGAACTTTCGACCGTGTGACTCTCAGAGTGACTTTTTGTGACAACCGGAATCCTTTGTTGATCTACAATGTTCTTGATGTTATCTCAATATATGAATTGGCATGTGGAAGGTCAAGGCAGCACGAAATGAATGATTGTACAGAAGATCATAATGAAGACATTATGATATATTGTCAACAAAGCAATTTAGGTAAATAGAAAGTTGTGTTTGTTCGGGTGAACTTTATCTGGTGACCACCTCCGACCTCATTTGACCTATTGAACTTATCATACATTTTCAGTATGTGACTCTCGAGCCAGACGAGTATTTTTTTACTATATGACTAGATTCGTCTTGTTGAGACGGAAAACGTAAGATTTTGGCTTGATGTTAAACAGCATTATTGAAAACTTGCTTCAGTGTATACAATTGTTTAGAGTGATATGCTGTCCTTTAATGATACAAAATGTATGGTGTATAGTTACTCTATGTCAAATCCAATATAGTATTTGGTCATATTATTTACTGGGGCAGAATTAGCGATTGTCACTTGGGATCACGAGACATATTCAAACTCTCATGTTAAGGGTCAGGCTTGTTACATTTTATTCGGGGGAATGGTTTATCTCGCCCCCACCCCAGACTGAAAATATTATTTCCACGTCTTTCTATGCGTTAGAGTCGAAGGTGTTATCATTTGTCGTTGTGTTCTTGTTTGTCTCTACTTTGGAGATACCCGACTTTATTAAGATGTTGCCGCACCTACAACTGTATGCATGTATTCATAGATGTAATGTGATGGGACTTTTTCTACCTCAATTTACTCAACTACACGCATCTAACACAAAATCAGGTTGTGCAGTAGCGTATCGATGTGCTGTGTCAATAGGACAAAAGAGGTGCCCCAGCCAAATATTTTAGCAAAAATTCGGGCAGTGCGCTGATAGTTTTTCGGGCACCGACTGAGAAGAAAAAATATAGTAGCCTAGTTACTAGTGTGGCTTATATGGAAAGTCAAGAGAAAATCATCTTTTGTAACTAAAATGAAAGTTTTAAGCTCGACCGACCAACGTACAGTTGATAATATAATTTGCCAAAAGTTTCGCGCTTCGCGCGCATGAGTTCTTGTCTATTCTCTTTTGCAATGTATTACCATCATAGACATATGGATGCTTTAGGCCCACTTTCGGGCAAACCGTTGATAATTTTGTTTGTTTCTTTTGTCATGACGGTTTTTTTTGTGGTGTTGTCATTTTTCTCCGAAATGAACGCAGCATTTGTTATTGATCGCCGGATCGAGTACAGAGGGAACCGTTGCGCAGGAACGCGGTGGTGACGGGCAGACTGCATGCTCATGATCATTGGAAGGGTGAAATATGTGTACACATTCCATTGGAATGGGCTTCAATTGGTCACGGAATTGAGGAGAGTGGGCCAAATTGTTTGTGAAATGCCCAAAATGTGTGGAAAAATCTCGAACAGGGTGTTACATTGCAAGTACTCACGTAGGCATGTGCATGCATTTATATAAATGGAGGTCCTAATGTTCTGTGACATCTTTCTCATGGTAAATCATAGAAGTAATCTGGTGATGGGAAGTGTAGCATGTATAAGGGCATTCAATTACATGGATATGTAATTCTGACAAGAATGAGTAGTATTGAGAAGGGAGATATTGGTGTTATTTTTGTCAACTCGGTTTGGTGTGAAATTCCGTCAAACTCATCAGGTATACCCAGATTTCTAACGGCTGGTGTTGTCTATATATCTCTCAACAGCTTTGAGAGCAACAACACGCTTCATTTCGTTATTCAAAGTTTCTGGTAAGGATACAATCCTTATGGGTGATTTCAACTTTCCAGATATTTCTTGGTTTGATGGTAGTAGTGACGTAGCCATGGTTCGGACTTATTCAATGTTTCGCAAGATTGCTTCCTTCATCAGCATGTTCATTTTCCTACAAGAAAGCATAATATTTTAGATTTACTTTTGAGTAGGGATCCTAATGCAGTGGATACTGTTGAGAGTATAAGTAAGCTTGAGGCAAGTGATCACGATATTTTAGGGTTTGAGGTGTTCTGTTCAGTCAATAGTTCACACAGCGTCGAATTCGCTCCTAGTTTCTTGAAGGCCAATTTGAATGGCATTCCAGAGTTTTCGAATGAGATGAATTGACTAGAAATGTTGGACGGTCTGAATGCTGTCGATTCTTGGAAAGGTTTCCTAGAAAAAGTTCACCAGGTGATGAAAGTTTGTAAGAAGTAAGAAGCGTTATCAGAACAATATACCTAGTTGGATGACAAGGGAAGTATTGCTGGCTGTTAAACGTAAGCGACATTCATGGCGTATCTACCGTTCCTTTGGTGCCTCGTTTGATTCAGACAAGTTCAAAGCACAGCAGGAGCTAGTCCAGCGTTTCGTTTCTGGAGCTAAGCTGGATTTCGAGAGACCGATTGCTACTAATATTAAGGAAAGTCCTCGAGCGTTTCTCTCTTATGTTAGACGGAAGCAAGAGGTTGAGGACAGCGTTGGTCCATTGTTAGATTCTGATTCGGGTACCACCACCAGCGATAGTCAGGATATGTCACGGGTTCTTAACAGTTATTTTTCGTCCGTTTTCACTCAGAAGAGCTTCAACAACTTTAATTAACTCGTTGGTGTGCCTCCTAATACTAGTGGAGACATGGTGTGTACGCCTGATTTGATTAAAGAGAAACTGCTGAAGTAGTGAAGCTCCTGGTCCTAACGGAGTATATCCTTTCATTCTAAAGTCTTTTGCCGACAAGTTGTCGTTTGATAAGGTGCCTCAGAAGCGTCTCTTGCTCAAATTGGTGAATCTTGGCAATGTCCTTGATTAAATTCGTGAATGGGTGAGACCAACGGGTTGTAATTAATGGACGTTCGTCTACTTGACAAAAGGTCACTAGTGGTGTTCCAAAAAGATCAGTTCTTGGGCCATTACTCTTCCTGGCTTATATCAATGATCTGGAAGATTCTGTGCATTCCAAAGTTTTCTTGGGTCATTACTCTGCCTGGCTTATATCAATGATCTGGAAGATTCTGTGCATTCCAAAGTTATCGGGAGGTTGTCTCGATGATGTGGCAATTGTTCAAAGGGGCCTAGATTCAATTTCCAAATGGTCTTTCGACTGGCAAATGTTTTTCAATGCTGATAAATGCGAAGTTATGCATGTTGGTTATTACAAAGAGAACGCGTCTTTCAGGTTGAATGGACATATTATTCAGCAAGTTCTTCTGAAAGAGATCTCGGTGTTCATCCGGAGTCATCTTTGAAACCTTCCGAGCAGTGTGCTAAGGCTCCGAGGGAAGGTAAGTGGATTCTTGGCTCGATTGAACGTCACTTCAGTTTTCTTGTCAAGGACATTGTGGTTGTTTAGGCAACTACTGTGACCTCACTTAGAGTACTCAGTCCAAGTATGTAGCCCATACTTCTTAGAAGATAAACAGTGGATTGAAAACGTCCAGAGGATGGGTACTAGACTAATTATTTGGCTGCGGGATTTACCTCACGAGGACAGATTGGAGAGGCTAGGTCTAACTCCGATGGATCTGAGGCGAATTCGGGGTGATTAGCTTCAGGTTTCCAAAATTGTTCATGGACTGGATGGTGTTTCTTTCAACTACTTCTTTGAGTTTCCCAATGTAGGTACCGATAGAGGACATCGCCTCAAGCTCCGTGGTGAACGATGCAGGTTGGATATTCGTAAGCACTTCACCTCGCAGAGAGTTATCAATGAGTGGAATAGCCTTCCGGAAGATGTTGTTCCATCTACGAGTGTGAATTTATTCAAAAATAGCCTTGATTTGTTCTCCAAGTTTATGAGGACTTTTGTCCTCCCTGACCTTTCAATAATAAACTAAACTACAAGTGAACTTTTATTCCAGAAAATACCTGGAAAATGTTTGTGATATGAAGAGTTTGAGGCAATAGTCACAATGGGATATGGGGCCTACCGTATATAAACACAAACTCAACTAAGGAGTATGTGAACGAGGGGGACATAACAGGAAGATTCATAATGATCATTCTATCATCCCATCTGATATGCTGTGGTACAATATTTCAAAGAATAATATGAATTTTCTTAGCAGATTGCATTTGCAGTGTCATGAAACCCATGTATCACAACCAAATACATATTGCTGAAAACACTCTTTATGAGCCGTCTGCTGACATCTGGGGGGTTCGAAAACCGAAAAAATCCTTCGTACGCTCCGCGCAACACAGGAGTCATTTTTGGTCAACGGGGATAGAAACAATGGATGTAAGCGTGACTTGCTTATGAATGTAAATATATTGAACAACTACAGACTAGCCCAAGATTCAACAACTCCTGTACACTGCATGATTGCATTATGCTAGTTGTAGAAACGTATATTATAAAATCGAAAATATTATCAAAATGTCGACTAACAAAAATTACAATCAGCATGTATGTACTGTAGCGGCAGTAGCGCCTATCAATTGCTGACATGCTATCAATAAGTGATGAGAATGTTATGTATTATTATGTCTGGAATCGGGATCAGTTGCTTCTGTATGTTTATTTTGTGTGTGTGTTATCTTGTTGACAATTATAGAAGGTTTCGTTTGTATTGCTCTCTAAATCAATTGTAAACATGAGGAAAATGGATTTGCAGGATCCCTCCTGTGTCCCACTGCCTTAGTCGTTTTTAGAATTACCTGTCTTGTTTGTCGCCGGTTCTGGTCACAAACCATAATATGGGGCTTCTAGGCGAACTTGCACCTCCTCTCTACCGGCCTGTCCACTCCAGATTCATCCTCCTGTGGGTAGCAGCAGTGGGCGCGTTACATACTACAGTAAACAGGTACGACAAATGATTATAGTTAGGTCAATGTAATGAACGATGCATATCAATTTGACCGTTAGCTGGCATATGCTATATGGGTAATATTGTGACCATGGAACATGAGCAAATATTACCAGCATATTTTTCGGGCAAATCACTACAGAAATGACAAGGCTCCTACGCCCATGCACCGTAAGGAGCAGTTTTTGGTCGGCAATAGTTCGCAATATCCATCCACGTACGTTTGTTTCAGTTTTCCAATTTTTAAGAGTCCGGAGGGGACATAAACTGTACTCACTGTTGCACTGTGAAACAGATCCTGTAAATTCTACGGTAAAAGGACTGGCAGCTAAAATGCCAACTTCAACTTATAAACTGAATTACATCTCATGACCGTAGAATAGTTTACAGGTTCCTGTAAAATAGTTTACACCTCAATGTAATTTATTTTACAAGTGAATACAAATAGAAGAATTACTTAATCCTGCCATGTTAATCCCTTGATCAATTTACCCTCCAACGAAGGCAGACCAGAGAGTTCGGAGTTCGACGACCGACCTCTACATTCCTTCCATACGAAGAAAACCAGTTCAGAGGCATAGGTACTATTTGGTATATAACACACACGTCGAACGGTTGCGGATGTTATAGTTACAACAACTAGGAATAATTCATAGTGAAATAAACTTTATGCTCACTATCCCTAATCCCCACAAGCAATTTGTTATTCCACAATCTAGTTTCGAAGATTACTATTAAATACGAAGTGCTAGTACATTTCTAATCTTGAAATCAAATCTGCTTGTATCTAAAACATGAAAATGTTGCTATTGCTCAATAAAAATTACCCCAACTTCCAAGCTCATGAATATTAATGATTAACATAATACAGTAATTATACTTTTAAATAAAATACCGTAATCTACTGTAAGAGATTATAGTCAATTGACTGTAAAAACTACAGATTATCACGGTTCACAGTACTGTGCACACAACCCCTGCGTCTTCATGGTGACCGCAATTATGGTTCTCAAGACCAGCGTGTCCGCATTGGACCAGGAAATCCTCGTCCCCTGTGCAATCCACATCGTCCAGCACGATCAGTCCCGAACCTTGGCCATATAGGGCGTTACTGTTACCCTCCTGGGCGGAGTCGAATCCAAGCTGGCGACATACCACGTTGGCGTCAGTCACGTCCCACCCATCGTCGCAGACAGTCCCCCATTGTCCGTTATGGTAGACCTCTACACGTCCGTAGT
The DNA here is from genome assembly GCA_032360705.1 of Eupentacta quinquesemita. Classification (NCBI taxonomy): domain Eukaryota; kingdom Metazoa; phylum Echinodermata; class Holothuroidea; order Dendrochirotida; family Sclerodactylidae; genus Eupentacta; species Eupentacta quinquesemita. The sequence goes on from JAUOBX010052762.1 coordinate 7,710, forward strand.
TAGCTCCTCCACCAGCCAGACGAACGTTGTTCAACACACCTGGAAATGTGAACAATTTAGGTAGGTCGGAGCTTTGTCTTCTTCCAGCCACCTAGTCGAACTGGTTGAACGAAACCTGTTTCCAACAGGTCCAGAGATCTTTATCGCGCAAATATGTAACTTCGTGCATGGTGAATGCTGCAATGAACCTTGTCACTATCAGTATTGTTACGCCCGAGCATTTCTCCCACTGCATTCCGCATGCGCCAATATTTATTGCGCTATGCCTATATATTACGTTAGTCCTTCTTTTTGCTCAATGAAGGTCTCGGTCGATTCTATCGCATCGCATTTCGAGCAGCTATCGTCCCCTGAGTTGACTTGGGTGATCATTCTTCAAGCCACTCGATTTGACACTCTGATCGTGTTTGATACGCGTCGTTGTATATTCTGTGAAACTTTGTGCTACGAGCGAAGGACATTGTTGTCCAATGGAGAACTGCCTGACAAAGTTATACGCTCCTCTGGAAAAGCAAGTCTGCCAAGTGTAGGATTATAATTAGCTGTTCCTACTGAGGTAATCCGATGTTCAGATCAGGTAGTTGTACGATGCACTAACAAAGGAAACCGATTATATGGATGCAGACGCCGAATTGATTTAAGAATAAAATGTCTGCGAACACTGGTATTCGCTGGAAAGGAGTAAAGTGATGATAAGACGGAGTAATCATGAAAATGTCCGCCTATATCAGATATATATTCCAAACAATCCCTTCGTCGCGTGGTTACCGAGTTCTGTTTTTCCTACTGAGTGCACGTTCTATTTTATTTTCATCATGTTTTCCCCACATGAAACCTGTTTGTATGAATTTACAATCCGAATACAGCATATCAATACACGTTTTTTTGTCCCTGCTCTGAGGATATCCGACTGGGATGTTGCGGCATTTGCAACTGGACATTTTACCTGAATTAATGTCAGATGCATTCCGGGATAACAGCCAACGTGTCCAAATAAATATCTAACACGAGATCGAACCCGATTCCGTAATACCTGTGTTAATACAGGAGGCCACGTCTCTTCAGCGTTACATCGATGTGGCTAGAGGTCTTCCCTGACAACAGAAGGCAACCCACCTCTCGTTCGTATATATTTAACACTATAGTGGTCACATTCAATAGCACTGGAACGGCATGGCATGACTTTGCTTCTATATTGTAATATATCTGCCAAATTACGGATTGATTATTGGTCGGTTATGATTCGCGATATTCACCCGCATATATTTGTCAAAAAGGAAATTGTTTCGATATTTAATTTTTTTGATTGCCATAAACTGCACTCACTGCTGCACACAACCCCTGCGTCTTCACCGTGACCGCAATTATGTTCCTCGAGACCAGCGTGTCCGCATTGGTACAGGGAATCCTCGTCCCCCGTGCAGTCCACATCGTCTAGCACGATCGTCCCCGAGCCTTGACCATAAAAGGCGCTGCTTTTACTCTCCTGGGCGTAGTCGAATCCAAGCTGGCGACATACCACGTTTGCGTCAGTCACGTCCCATCCATCGTCGCAAACAGTCCCCCATTGTCCGTTATGGTAGACCTCTACACGTCCGTAATTAGCTCCTCCACCAGCCAGACGAACGTATTTCAACACACCTGGAAATGTGAAAAATTTAGGTAGGTCGGAGCTTTGTCTTTTTCCACCCACCTAGTCGAACTGGTTGAACGAAACCTGTTTCCAACAGATCCAGAGATCGTTACCGCGCAAATATGTAACTTCGTGCATGGTGAATGCTGCAATGAACCTTGTCACTATCAGTATTGCTACGCCCGAGCATTTCTCCCGCTGCATTCCGCATGCGCCAATATTTCTTGCGCTATGCCTATATATTACGTTAGTCTTTCTTTTTGCTCAATAAAGGACTCGGTCGACTCTATCGCATCGCATTCCGAGCAGCCATCGTCCCCTGAGTTGACTGGGGTGATCATTTTTCAAGCCACTCGATTTGAGAATCTGACCGTGTTTAATACGCATCGTTTTATATTCTGTGAAACTTTGTGCTACGAGCGAAGTACATTGTTGTCCAATGGAGAACTGCCTGGCGCAGTTATACACTCTACTGGTCTGCCAAGTGTGGGATTCGAATTAGGTATACGTACTGAGGTAATCCGATGTCAGGTAGTTAGTTGTACGATGAACTGACAAAGGAAACCAATCATATGGATGCAGACGCAGAATTGATTTAAGAATCACATTTTGGCGAACACTGGTATTCGCTAAAAAGGAATAAACTTGATGATAAGACGGAGTAATCGTGAATATGTCCGCCCATGTATGAATCAGCGCTAAACAGCTATAGTACATATAAATTCAGAACACTCCCCCCGCCGCGTGGTTACCGAGTTTAGTTTTTTCTACTGAGTGGGCGTTCTATTTCATGTTCATCATATTTTCCCCACGTGAAACATGTTTGTATGAATTCACAATCCGAATACAGCATATCAGTACACGTTTGTTTGTCCCTGCTCTGAATATATCTTACTGGGATGTCGCGGCATTTGCAACTGGAAAAATTACCTGAATTATTGTCGGATGCATTCCAGGACCATAGCCAACGTGTCCAAATTGATATCGAACACGAGATCGAACCTGATTCCGTAATACCTGTATATTAATACAGGAGGCCATGTTTCTCCAGCGTTACATCGGTGCTAAAAAGGAATAAACTTGATGATAAGACGGAGTAATCATGAATATGTCTGCCCATGTATGAATCAGCGCTAAACAGCTATATCAGATATATATTCCAGACAATCCCTCCGCCGCGTGGTTACCGAATTTTGTTTTTTCCTACTGAGTGCGCGTTCCATTTTATTTTCATCATGTTTTCCCCATGTGCAACCTGTTTGCATGAATTTACAATCCGAATACAGCATATCAATACACGTTTTTCGTCCATGCTCTGAAGATATCCGACTGGGATGTTGCGGCATTTGCAACTGGAAAATTTACCTGAATTAATGTCAGATGCATTCCGGGATCAAAGCCAACGTGTCCAAATAAATATCTAACACGAGATCGAACCTGATTCCGTAATACCTGTATTAATACAGGAGGCCATGTTTCTTCAGCGTTACATCGATGTGGCTAGAGGTCTTCCCTGACAACAGAAAGCAACCCACCTCTCGTTCGTATATATTTTACACTATAGTGGTCACATTCAATAGCACTGGAACGGCATGCCATGGCTTTGCTTCTAAATTATAATATATATTTGCCATATTACGGATTGATTATTGGTCGGTTATGGTTCGCGATATTCACCCGTGTAGATTTTTCAACAAAAAAAAAATCGATATTTAATTTTTTGATCGGCATAAACTACACTCACTGTTGCACACAACCCCTGCGTCTTCATGGTGACCGCAATTATGTTCCTCGAGACCCGCGTGTCCGCATTGGTCCAGGGAATCCTCGTCCCCCGTGCAATCCACATCGTCCAGCACGATCGGTCCCGAGCCCTGGTCATATAGGGCGTTACTATTATACTCCAACGCGAAACCGAATCCAAGCTGGCGACATACCACGTTGGCGTCAATCAAGTCCCACCCATCGTCGCAGACAGTCCCCCATTGTCCGTTATAGTATACCTCCACACGTCCGTGATTACCTCCTCCACCAGCCAGACGAACGTTGTTCAAAACACCTGAAAATGTAAATGATTTAGGTAGGTCAGAGCTTCGTTCTCTTCTACCAACCTAGTCGAACTAGTTGAACGAAACCTGTTTCCAGCAGATCCAGAAATCGTTATCGCGGAAATATTTAACTGCGTGCGTGGTGAATGTAAGTTGCAATGAACCTTGTCACTATCAGTATTGTTAGGCCTGAGCATTTCTCCCACTGCATTCCGCATGCGCCGATCTTCATTGATATAATGCCTATATATCACGTTAGTCCTTCTCTTTGCTAAATAGAGGTATCGGTCGACTCCATCGCCTTGCATTCCGAGCAGCCATCGTTCCCCGAGTTGCCAGGGGAGCCGGTGATCAGTTTGAAGTCACTCGATCTGAGATTCTGACTGTGTTTAATACGTGGCGTTTCATATTCTGTGAAACTAATGGAGAACTGCCCGGCTCAGTTATACGGTCATTGATTACTCGCTGAAGGCAACAGGATTCCATGCGATCATACAGGCTTGCCCATGTGTGTGTGTGTGACACCTTCTGGTGAACACGATATCTGGGGGAACGAAATCGCCAAATATGTTCACATCAGGCTTGTTGGAGAGGGAGAACCCTATTGGTTCTGGCACAGGTCCTTGGTCATCCTGGGTCTGGAGGGGTGGAGAACCGGAACGCGTGTGTGCACGGTATCAAGAGAGCGGAAGAATCAAACACGTTCATATTAGACAAGTAGGTTGCACATGTGAACGGGGTGTAATTCCTCGAGATAGCCCTGCCTATAAAGCGATTTTATTGTACTTTTCGGTCATTTCTGATATGGAGAATTCCAAAATGAAGGGTGCCATTTTTTCTTGGTGGCCATGTTGAGAGTTCAATTGTTTTTTGCGTATAGTGAGGATAGAATACATTTTGATAACCTCTACAACGGGTGTAATACCAACGAACCCAGTAGTGATGTTTTTATGAATATGTAAATAACAGCGGCCATTTTTCAAGATAGCTGACTCTCTTGTACTGAACGATCCTCTCTTCGAATGTAGTGGCTATGTAGTTTAGTCACGAGGCCAATCTAACTGCCGCAATACCAACGAACTCTGAATCTCGTGCTACCTCAGGATATCGCCTATAGGAGTAAGATGAAGAGTACTACATGTGTATGAGCATTCCATTGCATGAAGAGGCATGAGCGTGGATAGTAGGAAATTCTAACACGAATAGCACCTACAAGTGAAATATTGCAGGAAATGCCTGAAAAAAGTTTGTGAGGTAGTGACAATTGCCACAATGAGAAATATGGTATGAAATCGAGTAAGGGGTATGTGAGCCATGGCGACATAGAAGGCAGATCGATAATGATCCTTCCATCATCCCATCTGATCTGCTGTGTTACAACTTTTCAAAGAATATCATGAACTTTTTTGGGTGATTACAATTGCAGTGCCATGGGACTAGTGTATTACAATCGAATACATAAAACTGACAACACCCTTTAGGAGCCTTCTGCTGCCATCCGTAGATCGGGGGTTTGGAAAATTCATTTCGTAAGCTCCGCGCCACCACATGGTGGCGCTCCGCACAGATGGCATTGTTGTGCCCCCTAATCGAACGATACACCCCACAGCTCTAAAATCCCAGCGACGCCACTGGGTTGAAATTCTCAGGAAGTGTAGTTTCCGGCTCTCCACTTTTGGAAACAATATTTCTGCGTTACGCGATGCCAACCTGTAGAAGCGCTCCGATGAGACAGTCGTCGTGCAAATAAACTGAGCATTCCATTGTCCCATATCTGAGGCACATCGCTATTTCGCATATATTTTGTATATTCTCAATGAAAGAGAGTTCGTAGATATGAACTCCATATTTTGAGACTAGATATGGTTAGAACGCGCACTGGAAAGTATAGCCTATTTTAGCCATGTTAATTCGTAAAACCTGTTTCTCGAACTTAACTCCAGAATTGAGATAGTCCTTTCCATGCAAACAAATACAAATTATCTGACGCTCCGCGAGGCTCAACTGGAATATTAATACTAAGTAAAAAATACTTGGTTATGAAATTAAATTACGAAATATGGTCAGTCATCTTCATGCCCCAAGTTGCTATTTCCGGTTATTTGGGGACATCAGAAAACTAAAATGTTCTTGTATTTGTCACAATGGGATATA
>JAUOBX010052873.1:0-13544 GCA_032360705.1 Eupentacta quinquesemita
TTGAGGTATTTGTCACGTGCACTTACCTACTGAGCATGGGCATAACATGTGGGGCCTCGTGTTGTAACGTTTTTCATCTCAGAACAGAACACACATATAGAGCTACAACACGTGAATATAATATTGGGTACCTCAGTTCTTAGGACGGAAGATGATGCGGGTTGACTCGTAGAGGGGATTTGTTTTCGCTTGTGCAAACGTACGTGTGTATGTATGGTAGTATGTATGCGTATATATATGTATGTCTGTGTGTTCGCATATCTGCATGTATGCGTGTATGTATGTATGTATGTTCTGTATGTATGCAATTACAGCGACCAGGTGATAGCAGAATATCTTTGACTTGTAATAATTTCCTCCAATACAGTAAACCAGATTAATTCATTTCAAATAGGCATTTAGTTTGATAGTACATGGTGAGCTGTAATCGTAATTGATTGTTTAGGGTTAATAATTTATAGGCGCGATGTTGTTTGGCTGGACTATTCCCACTGCCCAAACTGAACGCAAATTAAACTCATATGTGGGACGCGTGTGTAGTGTTCACATATGTATATGACTGTACAACGTTCCATCCATTGCGTTATCTTATTTTCTCGTGGAGATTTCACGAATTGACGGTACAACCTTTTCACATATAAGTTTGTTTACAGAATGAAGTGTATCTGGCTATACATTTTTCGTTGACAATCGACCTGGTGTGCCTTACTTGAACTATATATGAGACATGTGTGAATGCTGTTTAGTGTACTAAATGTAACTGCGGTGTCTTTTATACATGATGAATTGTATGTAGTGTGGATCAACGAATCTACGTGTATATCGTATGTGAAGTAGCTTCAATTGTTTTATGAGAGCATATGTCGGAAGAACTTCAGAGTTTGCGTTGCTATATTTCCCATATTTTCCCCATATTCGGTAGCAATGCATCTACATGTCTAATAGGAAACGTCAGCGAGGTTTCGACCGTCGTGAGACAGGTTAGTCTTACCCTTGTGATGATGCAGCCGACGTCACGGCGATTCTGTTCAGTACGAACGAAACCACAGATTCGAACCTCTGGTAAGGCCCTCGGTCGAGCGGGCAGCGGTCGTCTTTACCCCCGACGGATTAGGGCTGAACGCCTCTAAGCCAGAAGCCCAGCCTTGCGGGCCGAGGTGTGCAGTTCCCCCACCTCTCCCATTGTTTTACTTTGCTCAGTTCAATAAAACAGTAAATGAACTCACATCTATTGGTGTGTAGGCTTGAAAGTGAATGTGTCATTCCTTTCTTGCATTTCTACACTAAACGCACACAAAGCCACATTTTTGCGTTCACGTGTATTGAATGCGGCAGTTGATTTAGTTGCATTTGGTAGAATGGCATACATACAATGTCCAATTTGAAGGTGTCACCATGAGGTCAGAGAGAGAAAAGCTGTCCGAATACCGGGTGATGCGATAGAACAATAATCATATGCCAAATTCTGTACTTCGTTGTTATCCAATTACTTCTTCATCTATACCGGATGTCATGTGTGCATGTTGATTGTAAATTATGGAGTAAATGAATATAAACCTTGCAGAAACAAAAACACCATGTGACCATAGCTGTTGTTGTGGTTTTATTACGTTTACGCTCATGTAGGTGATGTTTTAACAATGAGCTCCAGCTATTGGCATTGACTTCCTTTCAAAAAGTAGTACACTGGATCGACTTTATAACACAGAACTTCAGCCACACGGTTGTTGTCGACCGGACGAGTTGGCAACCCGTATGAGGGTAACATTGAGCAGTTTTGGGTTCGAGTCCATCAATCGCCGAATTGAATGGGTCCGCAGGACGAAGTTCGATTAATATTTCACCGAATCATTACACGGCGAAGGGATTACGTGAGATAATATGAGGGGGTTGATGGCTCCAGTGTCTGAGAAGACGTTGGCGTGGAAACATTGCTGATGCTCTTCCCAAGCAAGTGCGGGCCTGTAGATTTATACTGCCTCATAAAGTGGGATGGCGAGGTATAATCCGCATCAGACGCTGACTTGAAGTGATGTGATGAGGCTCAGCAGTGGTACATGTGTACTTATTATTCAGTTCGGTTTTTAGGATAGTTTCTTGAGTTCGAAATCGATGCAAAGTTGACTTTTGGTAGAAAAAAACTCGGGAATGGTGAACCTGAACAAAATCACGTAATTAATCGGAGATGTACAATCACTTTGGAAAGACAAAATTGACTTGTACTTTGGGTTCGGCTGCCCGGTTTGGTAGTCACCAATAAGGCACTGACTCGCGCCACGCCTTCCCCAATCACCTAATACACGATCCTTGTAGCAGTAATCGATGATGCTGGAAATGCAGAAGGCATATAATCATATAATAGTGGAAACCAGTCCTCGGCTACCCAAACCCCGGAGTGGGCGCTCATGCCTCATTTATATACAGCAAGACTACCCCATATTCTGGGCTGTGGAAGCGGGGAAACAGGAAGCATGGTGCTATGCCCAGAAGCCGTGGCCGGTAGGCCGGCAGGCGCCAGTATCCAGCTAACGCATGACACTTCGCCAACTAGAGACTTCTACTAACCATAGCCTCACAATCCATGGGGTATTTTCAGTCTTGTTTAGTTCCATGGCAACAGTGCCCGGAAAGACAGAATACCCGAATATTAACCCAGAAACCATGTTATGGTAGAAATCTGTCAAAATCCAATGGACAGGCCGAATAATTAGGGACACCTGGATATACCAATAACCCGAGCGCTACCATGACCCGAACAGCGCTATATTTGTCTAATAGGCTAGCGTGTATAGGCTGAAAATCCCAGCTCACAGTAGTTTCTGAGTACATTTTTGAGTGTGTGTAGTGTCCAGAATGGATTGTATTTTGAAATGGCGACCTCTATTCAAGACGTGATGGTGTTTACATGTTTTGTTCGATCGGAACCAAGCTACAGTTCATCCACAGCACATCACTAATTCTCGAGTGAGTCTCGTGAATACCTTTCCACATTGTTTCACCGCCTTCACCTGACACTTGTGTTGAATATTCGGGTTATAGTACCCCGGCCAGTAGTTAATCCTATATACGCCACTTACTGGACTTTCATTTGTCTACAGCTGTAGTCCTGATTGCCTAATCAATATTCTGTCTCCGTATGATCGTAGCACAACTGTTGACATATTCACGCAGGATTAGTGAGCATGAACGAAAGTGACCTTACAACGACTGTGCAGTCTGACGTCTGACATCTCCTTTGTATCTGTTCCATGATCATTTCAAAACATCAGAACATTTGCAAGTAAAATTGATGTTAGGAGGCTTAGGCCTAACGCTACTGGTCTAAATGGCGTATTTTATTCCGCTGCACTGCATACTAAATAGTATGTATTTGCATGATGATCCCGACATGGGCCAAATTACTTTTGGATCGAAATGGGTTTCTTATGATAAACCGTTATACTATTCAATAATTGGAGATGCAATAATTTGTAAAGCATCAAAACGTGTATGCGTGCTCTTAGTGTAGTTATGTCAATCCTCATCCTCTCGGACAAAATATCACTGTTATGATATCTATCTCTCTATATCTATGCCCGAGGCAGATGAGAAATAAACCGTGGAAGGCTTCTTCAAAGGGGTAACTACTCGTTCTCGCTGATAATATGTGGATAAAACATTGGAGGTTAAGAGGTATGCTATATAATTCCTCTGTAGTCGACCCGCAACGGTGTGAACATTGACCTCAAGTTGACTTCCAGTGGCATACAATCGACGTGAGGACAAAACGAACGTTTATCGACCAAACAAAAATGTCAGGGTTCCATCCTTGTGACAATTAATATACAAAGTCATCAGTAGTAATCTACTTCGTTGTCAGACTACACCGGAAAATTATGGGGGTAATCTCTGAAAGAGGGTCAGACAAAGAATGAAATACTTGGAAATGGCAGTGACGTTCGCTGTAGAGATTGAAGGTAAGCAAATGTAAGCGCTTCAATAAAAGGGGCGCTATTTCGTAATTAGCAAAACAATCGTAACACATACCCTTGTCTCCATGTTCATTCGAACAGCAATAGCGCCTTTATGTTTGATCGGTTAACTTCAGAGGATACGGCAGAATATTGAAGATATCTCATTAGACTAGGTTGCGTTTCAGCCTCAACGTTCACCCCAAAGTTTGCGAATGGCAGTTGTAAATTATCGGAATTATTCGAGCTAGTGAATACGATAATCTGACCAGGTTTCTTGAATTGTACCGCAAGATGGGTACGGTAGGCTAGATAGTTATTGTCATTTATATGAAGTGTTCCTAAGATATGTTCTCGAAAGTGACTAATGACGCTCATGAATGCTCAAATATATCTGATATTGAATTCACAGATTTTTTTCAATATAAATCGTAGAATCTGGCCTAGTTGGATGCATTTGAATAGTTTTTGGATAGTGCATGCCCCCGTGTAGTGAAATGCAAGCCAATTACGGTGGCAGTATTTCAGTTTGTTATTCACACAGAGACGTACCAGATAATTGTCTTGTGTTTCTTATTTTACCATAGCGCCACCATTACGCCCATTCGTCAAACAGCATTATATAAAGCCTAAGTATTTGGAACAATATGGAGTGACGACCCATCAGAACTTATCGTTGGTTATAGTTCAGATTCATGGTTACTTTTCGAATTTTCGACCATGTTATTGACCATATCGGGCCCATCAACCATCTATAATATTTCATATCAGACACGTCCAGCTTCGATCCATATATATAGTACAGTCAGGGGGTTGTTTCCATGCCGTGAATCATCGCTGGCTAGACCACTACTTCCTATTTCCTTCGGCCCAGTTTGGTACGTTCCTGTCACAGGATATCCCACACATCGTCTCCCAGTTATTATAACATGTGATCGTCTATTGACCTCACTATATGTCCACACCGCCCTCGTTCCCAACAGTGCATCCGAGGAACTTGAGATCCGCCACTGTTGGTATGCTGTGCGTGCCCATTTTCAGTTCTATCTCGCCTCTCCCGTGGCAGCACTTCCCAAAAACTTAATTCCTTTTTTCTCAAGTGATGCACACCAATTGTCCGACCTCATTCTTCGAATGTTTTTTGTATGTTCGGAGTAGAGGACCACATGATCTACGAACATTATCTGCCACGGTTAACTTTTTCTCACCTCTTCTGTCAGTACGTCCATAATGATCGTGAATAGGAATGGACTCAACGCAGCTCATTGGTGGAGACCCCTCCTACGGTTCATCGTTTGGAGGTCCCCTAAGCACGTCTTAGAGCTGTCTTCCCTTCATGTGATGTGATCTTGTACATCATGTAGATCTTCCTCTCTATTTCTCTTCAGTCATTAGTTAATTGAAGTAGTCATGCCATCTCTGTAGGATTTCAACGTCCTCTGTCAGTTATTTTCCATCACTGTCTCTGATTAGTTTGACTGATAATTGTTTGAACTATAGCTATGTGATTGAGCGTTTGTCATCACCCTGTAACAACAATTGGTTACGTTTGCTAATATTGTTACCATTCCTTATCTGGAAAGGGCTGCTCATCTGATGCTATTAAGAGAACATTTCCCGGTATTGCTTGTTTCACCATATACTTATGTATATTGTGTTCAATTCATTCGTTCATAGCTCCGCCATCTACACAGAGCAAAAGTAAGCGAGCGACAAACTGGCATCATATTGCTAGTGATGTTGAGGCTTGTGTAAAGTAGTAAATTGTATCATCCTAGTAATTTGAGACATGAGATGGTCCTTTACAATTTCCCCTCACCAGACGGCTTATATTGAACTGAGACTATGATCCAATTACTATACGTTGCGCTGGTTGTAGACGATAATAGATTGAAACACATACCCCTGAAGACGAATGCAATCCATATGGCGGTTCCCTCATTTTGTTACGGTACATGAGCAAGAACGAATATGTCTATATTTCCGACCCATTGATGTGATAGTTTACACTTCACAATTCAAGTCATTCCCCGAATATTGTTTCTCGAAGATGGCTTTATAGTGGGGACATAGCCAAATACAGTCCGAGTCAGATTTTTCGTTCTCACTGATTGTCTTCATGCAATAATGATGATTCATATCTTTCGAAACGAGCCAATAGGAAACATAATCATCAATGTTCTCTGTCAAATAACGAATAAAAATGTGCCTGTTCACAACGATTTGTGATATTCTTGTTATAACTTACACAACAACTGAATGCCTAGGAGTTCACATCAACGATAAACTTGTTGATATATATATACATAAATAGTGGGAGATTCACCTGGAATAATCCAATATTTCTGCTAGGGGAGATTACTCGTGGATCTATTAACTATGCACGAAACATACAATAGGTATTAATGATATAATTGGCACGTTTCATGCTATTCGCTGAAAACAATAGTTAGATGGCCGACACTACTTTTTCTTGAATGATAAATGTCATTATTAGAAAAGCATGTATTTCGAAACATCAAACTTAGCGAAACTCATATATGTGTAAATCAGGAATTCCCTAAAGCGACAAATTGTCGCAGTTGACGCCTGCCTGAATCCCTATGCTCCTCATAACATAATATGGATGCTTTAATTGACAATGATTTTTCCATTTCGTTTCCGTTTCAGTGCGTAGATGATACTCGGAAATTTCCAGCATACGTCTGACAGCGTCATTTTGTTATACTAGCGTGAAACAACTTCTTTTGACAGCTACGTTCGTGACCCATGTATAATTATGTATTAAAGTCAACCCATATCGTTAAGGTTTAGAGAAACATGACGCAGAGAGGCGCTGTTTTGAGAGAGCGCTGTTCTGAATAATTCACCACATCTGTAGCAAATAGTATACTAACAAATTATCGCACTCCTTCTCTCCCCTCTGCTGGCATATTTGCATTATTGGTGAATAGTGAAACTACTTTCAATATGTGTTGCTTGGTATTCCCGCGCGTAGAAACGCCTAAACGCTCTAAATCGATCATGATATGCGGAACATGTTCCTCATCTGGCACTGTGATTCATCAATCTTCCAGGCCGTTCTTGTTGAGGAGGAACATAAACCGTAGGTTTCTTCGTCGAACTTTATCCAAACCCTGGAGCTGTAAATTGTGATGTACGTAGTGGAATGGAAGTAAAATCCCCCAAACACAATGTATAGCATACGCCGGTGATGTACTCGACAGCTCCAGAGTTTGAGTAGGGGTTGACGAGCAATGCACGAGCCGGTACACACAGTGTTGCCCGATGTTAATGTTTCTTGTGAATAACGACTCGCTATATACTGCCCGCGTGGAGGGAACAATCTCCAGCACATTTAAATGTGATCAAAATATTTACATTGCGGTGATGATGGTTTTATTAAATTAGGGTTTCTTTATATTTCATTTTATACTTCATATATTGTATTTGGATAAATGTTACTTAGAAGCTTCTTTTTTCCACTTATCCTGTGTGTTTTTCTTTAGAAGACCGTTGCCTAAAGTAGTTCGTAAAACATGTATGTAAAATGGGCTACCGTAACAACATCAACATCATCCTCGATCAACAATCAGAGATTACAACTCAGAATGGCGAACGTAAGCCGCCGTTGGTGACCTTCGTCAGACCGGAAGTTTGCCGTGAGGGTTGCAATACGTCGTGCAAATATTCCATCGTTACTGCTCGCATCTGACGCTGGCGCCGAAATATGTTTTTTATTATTACTATATTAATCGCCGTGCAAGGAAATCCGCAAGAACGAAAACACATTAATTACGCTCGGAATGATAACGGGTCAACATAGTCGTTTTAGTTTAAATATAAGACGGCGCCGGCTGTACAGGAAAAAAATAGAGATCCCCGAATGACCTCGCTGCCTAACCACAGTATGTCCAGGAATGATAAACCGCAAGGTTGAAAAAGGTTCCAAAACTACTGGCTGACGTGTTGGTTGAAGTGAGACGAAAATCAAACACGACCGAGTTATCATACGAGAAATTCAATCTAGTACCCCGCTATAACACAACGACACTCCTTCCAATTATGATAGATTTGCTTGTTTCAAACTGAAGAAGTCAAGCTGTTTTTAAACTTTTTCGCACGGTCGGCGGTCAAGATAATATATACTGCATCAGAATAATATTGTCAGAAAAGTGAAGGGGGAAAAAGGGAGGAATACGGTACACCACGCATATGCCGAACTGCGGGGCACTAGAGCACGCCAACGTATAAATACAAGCAATGGATGGGGAGAGTGGGTGTCCACCTGCTTGAAATGTCCAGACTGCGGGCCAGGGGTTACCTGGACAGCAGTTTCCTTTCCCAGTGCCAACATTAGGTACTCATCACAGTTGATCTGGCTGGGGGGCACTTGCAGCCAGGATTGACGGGTCATCCATTGGACAGTGCTCCCCAGTGCTCACACCAGGTGCTCTTCACATCTGGATAGGCCGGGAGGCACAAGCAGCCATAATAACCTGACCATTCATTGGGCAGTAGTCACCTCCTCCAGTACTCACACCAGGTACTCATCAAAGCTGAGTGGGCTGGGATACACTAGTAGCCATAATTACCTGACCATTCATTGGGCAGCAGTCTCCTTTCCCATGCAGTGCTCACACCGGGTACTCATCAAAGCTGAGTGGGCTGGGATACACTAGAGTAGACCTACTATACAGATAAAGTTTTTGCATCTAAAATGCTAAAGGTCAGGGCAGAGCATGTCAGACGTCTGAGGATACACTAATGTCTTTAACCGAATCGTTCCCAGGGAAATAATTGTCTTCCACAGACGGTATTGAAAACTACATTTTACCCTTGAACGTTAAAAGGATGGCTGACAACAATCGATGCGTTTCGTATCTTTCTGTTATCGTATCTGCTAAATAAAGTTGTGTTTCACCCTCCCAAGATAATTAATATGAGAAATAGCTACAGCTATTTTTACAGTCGATACACATCATCTTTGATCTTTGGGAGATATAGGATGAATTAAGATGAACGAGGTACTAGTACCTGTACAGTTGCGCTGCTTCTTTTAGGATGAAGACTGTGTTTGCTCTGTCGTGCTGCGCCCAGCCTAAAAACCAGCTCCTAAGCTCTGATTGTCTCTGATTGTGGTTTCAATCGATTGAGTAGTATCTTCAACATGACCTTGCTTGGGCGACTGATGAGGAGTATTGTGCGATAGTTCGGCACAGCTGTAAGTTACCTAGTTTCTACGGACGGGTATTGACCAATTAAGGACTGTGTCCATGAAGTTGGGCAGTTTCCTGTCCGCTGGATGCTGTTGCGAATCATGTGTAGTTTGTCAATATAGTTTAGCTTCTTCCCTCATGATCAAGAAGAATGAACCTGGCTCCGGCCGGCTCGGCTTCGGCCGATATCCCCCGGGCACCTCGGGTCTCTATGAATAGGATGATTAGGACAGGTGGAGCATCGAATGATTCCTGGTTTAGAACAGCTCTGTTCAGAACAGTACTTCGTCTATCTTTCCAGAATGTCCTGGTATCCTGCCTGACAGTTCCACTTCTTATCCCGCATGGTGGTGGGTTTGCTCTGCTTTCTGTCGGACGGATCGATTATCAGTCGGTAGCATGAGCTCTTTTCCACCATGCCTTCGTCCTTGCCAGTCAACGGCGCATGTAATGGACATTCCAGACTATATCATCACTTCTAACATCATTATGGGCCGAGTCACAAATGCAATACTAATGAGAATAATTATTGTAAACTGAATTTGATTGCCGTGATGTTCGCCTGCGTGACAGGTCATATGTATATTTTGCATCACAATGCGATGACAATTATTACATCCTTTTGAATTCGAATTATCGACTTGGCTGAGCCACGTGGTGCTTCATGGAGCTCCAAAATGCTATAGTGAGATTACATTGTAGTCTACCTACAGCACGTGGTGCCTCATGAAGCTTCACAATGCTATTGCGAGATAACACTGTAGCCTACTACCTACAGCACGTGGGGCTTCAAGGAGCTTCAAAATGCTATTGTGAGATGAATACTAACATTTTGCTGGTGACACTGATGCTGCATGCTAACAGCAGGGCCGCTTACAGGGAGCATAATTATGCGTCTCCCAGTGCACTGCAAACATTCAACTAGATACACGATATGCAAACCCGAGCTGCCAATGGGGTATCTTTACGCTTCTTGCAACAGCAATGCTACATGTGTGACATTAGCATGTGTGCAGCGGTATACTGATGACAACACATATTTGTTCGAATGTTTTCCCCGTGGAAGTCTGTCGTATCGGAGATTCAGAGATACGGCTCAGCAATGATATCCCTGGTTCAACCGACTACTTATCGTGGGCCAGTAGTGGGGAATGGTCACCTTCCTCGTGTCAATGCGCACTATCCGGGGGGAATCCTGGCGACTGGCTGCGCTAACCCTGATCCTAGGATCACGTTGATAACACCATAACGAAGACTCCATAATCGATGATTAAAAATATAGGAGGAGTCAAAAAGTGAATATCTTCCAATGCACATCAACTAGTTTCGAATGCACAATACATGATTGGACAAAAATGTCTTACTCAAATATAAGAGGATGTATATTTGTTCCTCTTCCGAATATGGAACATTTCAAGACAATGTTCTGACAACAAGTTATCACTTTTCAAAATAATGAAAGATGCCACAGCTCCGATAACCTACCAATCATAATGCTAAACATATTATAATATATGTATATGTTTGGTGTTCGAATAAACAACGGGTCTCTAAAGAGAGGGAATTTCAGCCGAACTAAAGAGAGTATATAAAGTTACCTGTTAGGATTGTACATTACCATATATTAAAATCAACCTCTGACAACCTTTCTCAACAATTCCCGATTTATGCTCTCTGTGCTATCTGACTATTCAACCTTAAATATTTTGGGTAGTTGCCAAAGTATGGCTACAATCTCCACACACTAACTCTCGAGTCATATTGGCGAAATACTCTAAGTAGGCCCACTTTATATAAGCCTTTTCAAACAATAAATATCGATCTAGACGGGTAATCCGTGACAAGTGCACCGGCGTTTAAATACCCTGAAGTCAGCTGTGGGCATGGAGCAATCATTGAAATTGAGCCTCCATGAGTGTTGATGTTCTTACTCATATTCACAAACACGCGTATCCCACAGTCCTATCAGATACACGTTGTGTAGAGAGAGGGAACAATCATTCACGAGCACACGTATATAGTGAATTTTAGTAGAGTGAGCTCTTGATTGTATTTTGTCAGGATTGGGTTTACATTGGACATGTACAATAGGCTACCGTAACAACATCAACATCATTTGCGATCAACAATCAGAGATTAAAACTCGAAATTGCGAAGGTATAAGCCGCTGTTGGTGACCTTCGTCGGACCGGAAGTTTGCCGTGAGGGTTGCAATACTGTCGTGTAGTTTTTGGTCCTTGCCTGCCGGCCTCCGGGTGAAGAGCCGGGATCCATTTCCCTTGTAGCGGGTAATGGATGAAACTCGCTGGGTTCTGTTCGGCGCGAGACACGCTGGAGATAATAACTTCAGTCCCGTGGACTTTTTCAAAAAGTATATTTCACGTGTGTTCCTCTACACGTATAATTTTCGTATCGCAAAACGGTACATATTGTTGGAAAACTCTACTATTAAGACACTACAACTATTTCATTTATTGTCTCTTTCTCAAATCCTCCGTTCAAAACATTATCACCACTCCTGTCCCCGACTGTCCGACTTAGGAATTATACGCCAACCGACCAACTCTCCCAAACGTTCACGCCTTTCCGACTTTCAAACTTTTCAGACTACCGCTTACGTCTCTGCAGCTGCCTAAATACTCCTATTGACCTAATGGTTAAGCATCGCTCGTAACTCAAACCCATACGATAAAAGCCTTTGTTTACACCGGAAGCAACTTTAGGCTCCGCCCATACCGGGTCAAGAACATGACCTCTACGAATCAAACGGACGAGACGTCTAATGAATAATTCAGTGCTACGTGGTCCCGACTCCGACCAATCGCGCAAACGAACGGCTCTCGACTCTCCCCTAAGCCCATGAAAATATTGTCGCACATGGCCCTAGTTAGGGCAACTACACAATTAGTAGAGCCAACAGTCGCTCTAACGACTGTAATGTTTGTGCCAAGTCTAGGCTGAGGGACGCGTCTCCCAAGAAGCGTTAGGTAAACAACCATATTAGCTAATGTCACAAGACAAAGGATATATAGTAAACTACACCGTGTGAAAACTCGATCTCCTTTCAGAGAATCGCTAAAAGTGCAGCTGCAAGCGGAAATATCAAAGCGAGTTGGCACGCGCGATGAACCCTGGAAGTCCCCGGATATGTGAACAACATATTAGGTGAGCGGTCCCAGATAAACAGTCGAAGATCTAACCCTAAGTCAGTTCACGAACAGACCCAACGCATAGAGGAAATTACTGAACGCCTATCCGAAAGCAAGATGAACCTATAAAGGTTCTTATAAGACGCAAACTAAGCTTCGTGTTCCAAGTTCTAAACACCAATTGGCCTAAACATGTCTAGAAAACCAACCACGACACATCAACTTCAAGTGTTTCGAAACTGAACATACTGTGTTCAGACATAAAACATTGAGGGTTCAAATGTTGAACATCGAGTGTTTAGATGTTCAGTGTTTGTTGTTTTAGTTAAGATACAAGAAGGGTTGTCAAATCCCTACATGACAATATACCCATGATTTAATGGAAAGAGAGCATTTGCTTTCTCACGAGATAATTTTCGCTCATCTAATGTTTCGCAATGACGCTTAAAACTGAGTGTTCGGAGTATGATTGTGTTGAGAGACTCCATCTGATGAGATCATTCCCTTAATCCAGTACTAGAGCATTCATGATCATCGATACATAACCTTCTGTTCCATTGATGGATAATATAATATCTGGATTAGTCAAAGTAATACACTCATGAATTGCCTGGACTAATCCGGGGATTTCTTCAGTTCATAGGCGGAGAGATTCTCGTCGCAGCGCAGTGATTAGAAATGTACTTCAGCAGGCTGTTTCTCTCTCCCTACCCTCACCAGCCATGTGTTGAGGTGAACCTGCTCTTCAATAATATATCTCTGATCATGATATGATGATAATAGTTTGCGACGTTGATAGTGCCACTATCGGCGATGAGTTGGTTGCGGCAGCTCTATACGGCAATCTCGTAAGAATCAAACATAACATCAATAGGAACTCCATCCGCCTTGTTACGAGATAAACCGGAACAAAAAAAACGTGATGATTCTCGATTCGTCCTTTAGCTTTCCACTTGTCAGATGACTCCATATTCTATCAACTTTCGGAACATTCAATGAACAGATGCACATTGGTTTCCTCAGAATTGAAAAAAAAAGTACATCAATTATGCAACTTTTGAATAACTGCATCATGCAGTGAATCATTCAGAACTTTTGTATATATTCCCCACCTATTCTCAAAAGTGAGATCAGTTAACATTTTGGCGCCAGTGTCCTAGACCTTCGGGCATATACCCATGATACATTCATGGAAAAAGCATTAGCTTCACTATGAGAATATATTT
>JAUOBX010052984.1:0-13543 GCA_032360705.1 Eupentacta quinquesemita
GACGCAGACGCGGACGCGGCGGACGCGGCGGATACGGCGAAGGTAAACCCATTATATCCCCGAAGTGGGGATATAATCATAGCGCTAACACTGGTACATGAGTGTAAGGATCATCTTCCACAAAATTGAGGATATTCATCTGTATCAACACATTTTTTATTGTAGTTCTTCAACTGATGTAGTAGCAGGACTCGAAGAGGTCCACTGCGAGGGGGTCATGTGGCATATATGGTTCACATGCTTGTTAGACATTTTCGAATTGTGTAGGATGAGGCACGTATGTTCTCCTCTCTTCAGCTGGACATACCTACCCTGATTTGAAGCATAATCCCTCTAGACCTCCATTTGACTCATGTATATCCATTTCTTGAAAAATCTAAGAGCAGTACCTGAATTCCCTCTGTTTTTCGGAGAGGACAATAATTGGGACATATCCTCATGGCGCCCACTTATCATGACTTGTGACAAGATGACCATGTACTCCATATGGCCAACCCACATACCAAGTATGGTATGTCTCTGCACCTTTTCGTTCATTAGTTATCGTGTTTACAAGGGGCGTAACACACACACACACACACACACACACACCCGCACCATCGCGTAGATTCAATTCACCTCCGGCATTGAATAAAAAAACGTGCCATTCTTCATGACGAGGATAATATCTGGAAAACGTTCCCGATACTGTGGTCCCCATATACCTGGAGCTCTCTCCCTAGTAAGCTGCAAATTCCTCACCGGGTACACATGAATGGAGGTTGCCTCCGTGACAGTACCTTGATGGGTAAGACATTCCCATGCAGACAGCAAATAGCAAATAGCATCAGTATGACCCCATCGCCATCCACTTGGAATATAAACGCTCTAGAATGAACATAACCTCTGAACTAGGGCATAATGATGAGACTTACTTGATATCCTCCGGATCGAGGTCCCCTAATTTTTCGGCTTTAAGAGCCTCCCCGTAGGTCAGTTGAAGGTCCCCGCCTCTGAAGATGGATTCGAACTTCGGCTCCACCGAGTCCATCTCGAATGAGAACATCGCTATAGCGGAGACGCCGTTGATGCCGACGAAGAGGACGCGACGACCGTTTAGATCGGCGAGCTCCAAAGAAGCACACTCGGGACCCTGTGTATGAAAACGCGTGGAAAACTACAGGTAATATTCCATGGAACGCGGAACAGGCAAAAAGTCAACAAAACATTCCATTATCAACACTTCCACTGTGTGTGGGTATCGTTAGGCAATGGCATAGGCTAGACCTACCCTATAGTAAACTTGCATACACGAGTGAGATAGGCAAAACCCTAAATTCTGAAGAAAATGGAAGATGGATGTTTACTTGCCACCATTACTGTGGGTTTTTGTTTTTTTTAAGAAAAAGATCACATGCCTTAGAAAAATGAGAAAAAACTGGGAAACGACCCGATGGCCCTAATGCTGTTTTGCATACAAAATGAGCTTGTTAAAAGTGGAAGGACCTATGCCTCAATGTATACATTGCCTTCTGCCGTCCGGTGGTGACCCACGAGGTTCATATTGCCCTGGGAGGAAGATGGATGCAGCATCTATTTGGGCAGATCAGTTTCCATAGAGGCAATATTCAGTTCAAGCTGTCAATATTAAAGGCATGTTGTCGGAAATTGTCAAAAAAACTGTCGAGAGACATGTATCCATACCTCCGTTACTCCTGGGCATCATCAGTTACAGCTCAATCTGATCATATATTAATGTTATGAATTTCTGTTAACATGGAGTGAAATGTTTCTGTATGTCCTATCAGTCCATCCATTAAAACAAAATAGAGTCAACTTTTATTGACCAAGATTGCTCACAAATTACAATTAGTGAACCGTCAGACTACCGCCCAGTAGATATTCTAATGATGCGTCAATGCACTTACTGGCAATGCGATTACGATACATTTCACACCTGTTGCGTCAGTATATTGAATAGTTTGGTGTGCCAGTCTTACAGGAATGTAGGAATATACAGGAAGTTAGTTTTGTTGTATATCGATGACTATTGATGCCTTTCATAGCTTTCCCTACAGACTTGTTGTGAAACGTTTTTGTGACCAGTGGCCTTTAGCAGGTTGCTAGATTCATCGTTATGCACAGTTGAGGACGAAAAACCATGTCGTCTAATCGCCTGTCCATCAGTTCGCTCAGAGTCTATCCAGCTCAGCTGTTTCTGGCGATGGAGCAGCGTTGAAGAATTTGTTTCAACCAATGTGGCTTATTATTATCGAACTAACAGACTACCGCCCATGGGGCGCCACGCGATTACAACATTTCACACCCGTGGCGTCAGTACAGTGGATAGGTTTGGTGTGTGCAGTAGGCTATGTACTCCAATGCTGCGTGCAATGTGACTATATATTCACGTTTTTTTCAATAGAATGGAGAGAGTGAATTGTTTGTGTTTGACACAATTTGTCCCATGAATCAATCCAATATATACAAAATAGTAGTCCTGTTGTGTAAAACTTGTATTGATTAAGGTTGCGAATTAGTGAGCTGTCAGATAACCGCCCAGTGGATATTTTGATGAGGCGTCAATGCACTCACTGGAAACGCGATTACTACATTCAACACTGGTCGCGTTAGTACAGTAAATGCGTTCGGTGTGTACAGAATGTACTACTATGCATGCACTCTGCCAGTGTAACAGGAATGTGAAAAAACAGGAAGTTAGTATTGTTCTATTCGATGACTATATACTGATACCTTTCTGACATTCTCTACAGACTCGTCAGATGTGTTTCGTGACCAATGGCCTATTAAGCAGGTCTCCAGATCCATCGTTCATTACAAACCAAGTGAAAGAAAGTGGAACGTTTTGGTCGATCTACTCATCAACTTTGACCACACAGTCTCGTTCCCTGCTGGGGATATCGATATTACAGGTTCAGTCTGGTTGTGACCTCTGTGGTTTCTGGGTATTGAGATTATGCTGGCATCTTCACTTTTTCATTTTGAACAAAAGCATAAACAGGAAAATTCGCCTCCTAAATGATTTCTACGACTCACGAAGACTGAATTGTATTTTTTGCAATGAACGCGATTGACATACTGAAACAAATGGGAATTCACTGATGAGTGTTGTTGTTCAAATCGAGAAACCACATGTAGTCTGCCGGGCAAGACTCCCGAGCGCAGATGATCAGATATATGTGTGTAGCTTGAGCTTCATTCGGGGAGAACTTTCATGTATGCACAATTCACATACCATGTCATCCGATCGCCTGTCCATCAGTTCTCTCGGAGTCTGTCCAGCCGTTTCTGGCGAGGAAGCAGCGTTGAAGACCTCAGGATAGAAGACGTGTACGTTTCTTTCAATCTCATCTCCGCTATCGTAGACCTGCTGGTACGTTTCCGCGTCCCACACCGATATGCCGCGGCCGCCGAAGATGTTCAGTCGCTCTATCTTGCCCTGGTCGTCCAAATTATCGACAAGACTGAAATGTAAGCGTCCTGGATGGGGGACAAGAATATGCAGATTGAACTTTCGCCCTCAAAAAGTACCGACCTGGTTCTTGCGGCTCTAGTTTTCAAACTAGCGAGTATCTAAGCGATTGATGTGAGCCAGGCGTTTCGCCTTCAGATGACATTTGACCTCACCTCAAAGTGATACTGTTTCTGCATCCACTCCGAATAAACTAGGAAAAAACGCACCAAGTTTTGGCCTGAACAGTCTAAGCCTTTGTGAACTTCTTCTGCCCAGTGCCTATATGGTATAATCGTTGTATTTGCATGGCCGTCGACCTGACCCCCAAGAGGAACCGAGTAATAATTATTGAAAAATCATATAAGGATTTAAAACACATCACAATTTAATTTACACATCACCATTCACACCCATCACAAATAAAAGATGCAGCACCAGAGCACGTGGTCCAGTGGTTAGCCCATGCGTCTTCCAGTCATGAGGGCGTGGGTTCGAACCTGGCTCAGACAGTAGAACATTTCGTCCAGTCTTCTGGGGTACAGTGAAGTTTGTTATCCCTAGAACATGGATCTTAACTTGTGCATTAGTTTGCATGATACTTGTTCCTGGACTATCAGCTTGGCTTGGCGTTGATATCCCAATAGAGAGTTTGTCGAGTTCCCGCCCTCAAGGGAGAATAGCAACAAACAAACGAACATTCTTCACAAACATTAATCTGATATCGTGTCAGACTTACCTAAATGTTCTTCTGTAGACATCATCGTGTGAATATCTTCAGGAATAACGTTACTGATCATCCGATCTAAAGAAAACACATTTATTGTGAATCGGTTGATAGGAGGAGCTACTTTGAATATATCAACAGGACGAGTTGTGTGGAGTGGCCGTAGTGTAGTGGTTAGTGCACTTACAACGCATGCTGAAGGTTGTGCGTTTGAGTCCCAGCTCGGACATTTAATCTGATGCTCTCCTCCTGTCAACCCTCCTGTAAACTCAGTAAACTGGGGACCCTTGAGGAACCTGAGTACAACCGGCACTGATATATTCACTGCTGCCACATACTCTCCGACTTTACCGAAGTGCGTGACTGGTTTCAATGGGCGGGGTGATGTTGTAAACGTCTTGAACATATCCGCGCAATATAATGAAAGACGCGGCATTATATTATTATCGTTCAAAAGTCGTTACTTTTCTCCAAATGATAGGACACCCCAGCCCCTGGAGGCACGGAATGTATATCATTCCAGAGGTTCGGCAACCGTTCGTGTGATCAGAATTGAACGAACGTTGGTAAGACTAAACATATACTCGAATATCAGTTAGTCAGTGTCTGCGAGCAAATATCGGACAGAACTGTGTTATCCATGATTACGTCAGTAATTGTACATACTGCAGTAGTTGTATTGTAGGCTACACAACGCCAGCGGTACCACAGACTTTGAAATAGAAAGCAAAAAGAGTTCGAGCCCTTTATGTCAAGGAGCTCAAACCAAGTTGGAATAGTAAGCCAAATATAATATCAACAAAGATGTTCCTTTCCAGTTTGTATCTCGATGTATGTTGATGTTATTTGTTGATGCCACTGAGGACTCAATTGGTCACGCGCCGCTATCTTGTTTTCCGAAAACGTTCGTATTTAAAAAAAAATCCACTGTACACAAGACACACAACAAAGACTAAGTGGACAGTACGAAAACACCCACAATATGAGCAGTCCTTGAAACTAAACACTCACTTATGGGTAATGATTCCATGTAGTCATGATCATTCAATATGTAAGAGGCATAGAGTACCGAACTCGGGACGTCATCATTCCCTAACTATCGGTCCAAACAAAGCAACGATGAATTACGCGAAGTCTTGACAACAGTGTTAAAGTCAATAGCATGGACTGTACAACAATATCGACGCTAGTTTTTTACTTCGCAGATGAACCCAAACCATTATAGAGGGGGAAAATCTCTATAAATCCGACCATGTACAATATCTCTTCCATTCCCCGGGGTATTACGAGTAGGAGTTCACACATGCATGAAATAAACTCGCTGAATGTCACCGTGAGTAACGGCGCAAAAATACGTAGTGAAGGCATAGTAAAGCCTAGGCAAACGTTAGGACAAACACTGTGTCGATGTGTTGAAAATGAGTTTCAACCAGATGTATATCCTACATATATTGGTGTTCCTCTCCCCATGATTCATCAATATCCTGGCTTTTCGAGGGCTTAGAAAGAATATTCTCGTCACTTTTACGATACGACAACGTGTGATTGAGAAACTGTGAGCAACAACACGTGTACTGATTTTGCGAAAAAAATTCAGGACCACAAGAGCTGATCGTGACGTCACACTTCGGTACTCTATACCAGAGACAAACCTGAATCAGCAGATCAGGTGGTTCTTCGAATGCTGTGCTCACTGAGTCAGGAGTGTTGAAAGCATCGTGTATAAACCACTGCAATTTGGAGTGGCAACGTTTGCTTCGTATGTACACGGAAGGCATCAATTTGGAGATACATAACAGCTCCTTCAACTGCGCACAAGGTAGTAAAGAACCCGTTATGCTAACTGAAATACCGATATCAACAATCCGTTCCACTACAAAAAAATAACTACAATACATAATGAATACTGTAGGTTGTCCATTTCAACAAATGAGGAACTGGTAGGGATTGCTTTAAAATGAACATACTTTCGAATGATTCCTCTCCCCTTTCATAATCTTTCCAGACCTCTCCATTCAGTTCATGCCTGATTGGCGCTCCTTGGTTGGCGGTTATCAGGTACCTCTTTCCCATGACCTCAATGAATTCGACTGCCTTTGGCTGGTATAAACCGTAGAGGTCAAAGGTCCTGAACTTTGGACCTGTTTGAACGAGAAAAAACAATCCTTGCTGTACAAATATACCTATATATATACACACAATAGCCCCCATTTCATGTATTGGTTACCAGGGCAAATGTACCTGACATTGCTTCGGAAGATTATTCATCAACAATTATTAGCAACAATGATAGGTGTGGTATGCAGATACTATCGTTGTGATGATCCGGGGATACGAGGAACATGATTCTACATGTAGCCTATCTAACGACCTAGTTATAGTAATAATAATAATAAGGCATTTTTTTTATATAGCACATCACATCAAAAGATATCAATGCGCAGTGCAGCAAGAAGGAACATGAGAAATACAACAATAGTGCTTACAAATGTTCAAATAAACATTCTAAGAACTGAACAGGTGTGTTTTCAGGAGCGTCTTGACGCCACCAATCGACGAAGCATTCCTTGTTTGCGGGCAAGGAATTCCACAACTCAGGGGCAGCATAGCTGATCGACCTCTCGATCCCCATAAGAAGCAGTGCGGGTGGTACGTCTTTCCAGAAGTGGGGCAACATTAGATCTCAGAGAACGACCATCATGCTTAACAGTGACTAAGTCAGGAATATAGATAGGGGCAGTATCACTTAGAGCTTTATATGTCAAAAGGAGAATCTTATAGGATACCCTTTTCCTGATGAGTAACCAATGAAAATTGTTGCAAATGAGAGAAATACTGTCAGTCTTTCTGGGGAGAGTGATCAGTCTGGCAGCAGAATTTTGAACACGCTGGATCTTGGCAATCTGAGAATCTGGGAGACCGAAGAGAAGGCTTTTACAACAGTCAATCTGCGATACAAAAGTATGTACTCATTTCTCGGTACTAGCTCGGTCGAGATATTTTCTGACACTGCCTATCTTACGAATGCCAAAAGACGCCCTCTCGCATATAAGGTTGACTTGTGAGACCACGTGCAAGCAGCCTCGGACTAAGAAATGCATTTCATCTCCGATTAGTTGCCCAAAATAAGTTAACATTGATTTCACTCGAAAATATTATATTCTTATCAACTTCCGTCGACTGTAGCCAACCATACAGTATGTGTACGTGTACGTGGACAACTGGACATGTGGGTCTCGCGAGGAACCCACTGAGCATTGACCCACCCCGGTCGTATTGACATTGTCTCTCCGCTGAACACGGGTGGTGATGGGGTGAGAGGTGTGACTTGCTGCTTGGGCGACAGCTTGTCCTCCTGAAGACAATCAGCCCAGGCCCGGTTCCTAATTCGGGTACTACATAGTCTCTGTGAAGACTGTAACGGGGCCATAGAATGATGTAAGCATCACAGACCAGAGGTAAATGGAAATGGAACGTTCAGGTGGGGCCATCGGCCAATTTAACCTCAACCAGTATATATAACACATATTATGAAACAAAAAGAAGATGGTAAATGTTACCCAAATCCTCATCACTGACGTCCAACATCAGAGTCCTGAATGATTTCTTCCCCAGAGGATATAGTTGTAATATCCCATCTTGGATAAGATCAATCTCCGCAATCGCGTTGTTTTCCTGGGGATCGAGGAGAACAAATCACGATGGGGAAGAGCGATAGAAATGACGATGGAATAAATGTTACATGCCTAACAACATAACTATTTTCCCGAACGCATAATTATCATTTCATCCCCACTTCGGGGATATTAGGTTGTTGCCTTGGTCGTGTCCGTCGCCGTCTCCGCCGCCGCCGCCGCCGCCAGAAGATTTTCGTGTTAACGCAATTACTATCCAACGCAATGTCCGATTGATTCGAAATTCGACACACGTGTCCACACCATAGAAATCATTGATGGGTTCGTAAGTGAGCATTGTTGTATGACTGCTGCTATCTATTTTACTGGTTTTATGCGAAAATACAAGTTTGTCCGATTGACACCAAAATTGGTGGATGGGGACTACAGTTTGACCCGAAAAACATGGCGGTCATTTCAAGGTCCTCGGAGGTCAAATTCGTGAAAGTTCGTTATTTTCTAACATTGTCGGATTCAGACGAAACTTGGTAGGTGTGGAGTACAGTTGGACCAAAAAAACATCGCGGTAATTTCAAGGTCACCGAAGGTCAAATTTGCGTACTTTTCTGAGCCTTGTCGGATTTGAACAAAACTTGGTGGATGTGGTCTACAATAAGCCCCTAACGACATGGCGGTCGTTTCAAGTTCATCGAGGGTCAAATTTGCGAAAAAAATTATAATTTTTCAGACACTGTAAGATTTTAACGAAATTTGGTAGATGTGGTCTACTGTTGCGGCCTCGACTACATCACAAAAAAGTGGGGATATACACGTTGGCGGTATAACCGCCAGGAGATGTCTATTGTTTTTGGATGAAAGGACATGTCTCGTGGTAGGCCTACTCATTGCGAATGTCGAGTCCTAGTTTGAATAAGAGCCGTATACAGGTAGCATACAGTGACTACAGTATATGTTCGGATATGCTTCCTGAACCACTTAGCACTCAAAATCCTACCGAGTCAATTCAAAATATTATGAATATTGTTAATGAAACAAATGTCGACATGCCGTTGAACATGACAAAAAAACATGTCTTCAATCCAAAAACGAAGTATCAGTATAGTCTCACACGTGACCTGCCTAAAAATACAATACACGTCGCCAGCATAAAAAGGAGTTGTCTCAATTTTTGGACTGGTGACATATATTTTCCTTTCAATTTTTTTGGTGCAGTCTGTTCGTTAATTCACGTACCCACCATTTTCTCCTCTATTCCTGGACTGACGAAGTATATATATATCTGCTTCATATGTATCGACAACTCGTGGCCTATTTTACTACCGGACTGTTGTCGTGTGAGCACTCTGAGCAGCTATGCGTACTGGAACGAACAAGGTTTTTTGCGCTGATACATGTTTATTTTTCTTCCGATTGTTATGGTAACTAGCAGGAATACCCGTTCATATATATGCATAGCAATGATTCTGCAAAATGAGGAGTTTCGATATTAACAATTTGAGTATTTGACTAAGACATAGCAGAAAAATTGTCATGAAAAAAGGCATGGCAGCTATGATGGATGGTCAGTCTTACATCAAACAGAACATGACACTTAGTATAGTATAGCCATTATTGGTTCATCTCATCGGATTACATGTAGTAATCGACTAAAGACATTTGTTTAAGAAGTCGTTTACCCTATAATTTTCATTGCATGTATATAGTTGTACCCTATTGTATTCTATTTACTCTTGTTACAGCACATTAGAGCAAAACTTTTGTTTGAATTTTGCGCTCTATAAATCCCTGTATATTATTATTATTATTATTTATGGAAATGCAGGTGCTCAGTAGCAGAAAAGTATAATCATATGAGAATTTTGTTCCGTCTTGAATGTAAATCATACTGTATGGGTTCACAATAATAACAGTTGGAATTATTTACCAAACACAAACCATAATAATCCCTCGGCAAACAACAGGATGGAAGAGACTAATGTTTTCACTTTTGCAGTAGCTATATAGGTGCTCATGCACATGTAAGTCTGTTGTTGGGAACATTTTTAGGTGTAAACAGCACTTTGCACAATCAGCTTTTGCAGGAAACTCTTGAATATGCTTTGACCTTCTACAAAACACCACACTGACCCTCTTGAGCAATGCATATATAATGTAATTGCACAAACTCAATCGATCATATGATGAGCCCTTTTTCCTCCTCCTAAAGGCAGGAGCGCAGCGATTCCTAATTTAGAGCAGATATTGGTAACGTAAACTTCAGATACTCCTCCCAAAGGCTCTCATCATTCACTTTATTTCATGTAAAAGTGTAAACATAGATCACTTTGCCACCACTTAAAATACCAGAAATGCATATTTATTCAGAAGTGAAAAACTGTTGCCTGACACGTGGAACTGCCTCATATCCACGGTAAGGTTCAAAATAAATATTACATATACTTCAAATTAGTGTGGCTATTCACAGATCCGATGTACTTATTTCGAACGTCACAATAGCGAAATATCACGCAACTACGTCACTGGGTGGTAGAATCTGCTGAACCCTGTGCAAAGTCAATAGGACTTATTCTTAACTCTTCGGACAGTTTTCTTTGAGTATGGTAATGAATATTCATTTAGATTATCAGTGGCATACCCAGTAATTCTTCTTAGAACATGACCTAAAAGGAAGGCGCCTCGAAAAATAGCGACTCTCTAATTTTTAGCAGATTAATGACAGGTGTCAGTTATAGTGAACAGATATGAAAATGTGTTGGGTCTTCAATCTTGTCCCAGCTGATGCGCACTGCATCGGAAGGTATTTTCTGATTGGCTACTGTCATTGTAAAGCATCCATTATAGTCTTCGTTAGGGCAGTGGGTTAGGGTCAGGCATTAGGGTTAGCGTAACCAGCCACACAATTTCTTTCGGAGCAGTGCGCATCGGTCCTATTGGACGGAGGTTTCGACTTCCACATCCCCCATGTGCTGACAATTCTTGAACTGACGAATGAGTAGCCTACTAAATGTTGTCTTACCTGTAGTGTAACATATGCTCGGCTGTTGTCTTTGCTGAAAGTAACGTACTCTGGCTCAATATTCTGGGACATGGTCTGTCTGGATCCGTCAAGTTGACCCTTGTATGGCCACCTCACACCGGCGTTCACATACTGCTGAGCCCTATCGTTGAAATTAGACATGTGTGAGAAATATGGCCCTAGAACGGACCTTTCCGTGACACCACTTGAAGGTGGTACAGGACAGAAATAGGATCGTCATGGTTAATATTCAATTAATAGCTAATATCCGGATGCAGCCAAACTGGATGCTTTTGGTCGTAACATCTGGAGATGCTTGCTGGGTGTCAATTGGAGTGACCATGTTACCAACGAGTCACTTATGCGAATGATAGATGGAAGATGGCTCTTCACTCATGAAACTATTGTTTAGAGAAAGATGGACTAGTTCATTCACATTGCCCGTCAACAGGGTCTCATGTAGGACCTCCTGTCAGGTGCCGTTCCAGGCACAGTGAGAAGAGGGGGGCACCCTCGGATGACCTGGTATGATAACATCAGATCCTCGACTGGGCTCACTATGGAGGAACCAAAACACCATGCTCTTTCCTGGAATCGACTGCAAATACTTGCTCACCAACCAGGTCCACCTCGTCGGTCATCACGCATCGTTTGAGACAGCATCCATGGACTCTTCAGAGTCTTTGACGATTCACTACTTCTCAAACACAATCACATTTTCTCAAACACCATGTCTCACTCCCATACAACATTGCAGGTGCCACACAGATCTGATAAGCCCCGATAAAGTATAGCATTGTATGTACTTGTAGTAGAAACAAGGAGATAGTGCTAGTGTAAATTGGGTTAATTGGTTATGAGTGACAGGCAAAATGCATGACCGCCCCGTGCCGCCCGGCGTGGGGAAATACCTGCATCATCCTGACTGGTCTATCATCAGGAGTCCATACGAGCATAGGTGAGACGTAGTAGAGAGCTACGAGATAGTGCTGGTAAATTGGGCTGTCTTGTCATAAGTGCTGGGTGCAGTGCACAATGCTGCACATCACCGCCTGGTGCTGTCCGGCGTGGTGGGCACATACCTGCATCATCATCACTGGTCTATTATTTGGAGTCCATACAAGCATATGTGAGATGTGGTGAGATGTAGAAACAAAGAGATGGGGCTAGTAAATTAGACCATCTTGTCTTGAGTACCAGGTAAAGCGCACAAGTGCCGCGCATCACCCCTCGGTGCCGCCTGGCGTGGGCACATACCTGCATCATCATGACTGGAATATCAAGAGTCCATACGAGCATAAGTGAGATGTGGTGAGATGTAGTAGGAAACAAGGAGATGGGGCTGGTAAATGGGGCTGGTAAATTGGGCTATCTCGTCATGAGTGCCGGGTAAAGTGCACAATGCTGAACATCACTGCTCTGTGCCGCCTGGCGTGGGCACATTCCTGCATCATCATGACTGGTCTGATGTCAGGAGTCCATACAAGCATACGTGAGATGTGGTGGAGAGCAAGATAGCGTTGGTAAATTGGGCTATTACATCAAGAGTGCTTGGTGAAATTCATGAGTGCCATGCATCATGGCTCAGTGCCGCCAGGGGTGGGCACATTCCTGAATCATCATGACGGGTCTATTATCAGGAGTCCATACAAGCATAGGTGGGACGTGGTGAGACGTAGTAGAGAGCTACGGGAATGTGCTGGTCAATTGGGCTATTTCGTCATAAATGCTGGGTGAAATGCACAATGCCGCGCATCACGGCTCGGTGCCGCCTGGGGTGGGCACATTCCTGCATCATCATGACGGCTCTATTATCAGGAGTCCATACAAGCATAGGTGAGACATGATGAGACGTAGTAGAGAGCTACGAGATCGTGCTGGTAAATTGGGCTATTTCATCAATAGTGCTGGGTGAAATGCATGAGTGCCAGGCATCCCAACATGGGCTCATTCGTGCATCATCACGACTTGTCTAACGCCAGGAGTCCAGTACCCTATTCTTCACAACTCTATTCGCATTAACAATAACAAGAAGGTGGGACACATAACTCAGAATATATACAATGCGGGTGTACTACTCTTTTGCTTGCTCCATTCTTTAAAATACACCCACAGTGCAGGAAAATACATCCTGAGTGCAAATGTGCGATGACTCCATTGTCCCTAACCCTAACCTATTGTCACAAACACACACAATGCAGTACTTGTTATGAGTAGACACACACATACAAACACATACATGACAAGGTCTCTTCCTGAAAATTGTTCGGGCAGGACAAAAATAGCCAAACTCACCATTTCCTCCAGCAGGCATGACTAGTAACATCTTTGGCCGCTGCGTACTGTTATGAGAGGTTGCTGGCAACAGTAAATGATCCTGTAGGGAGAACTCAAATGGAAAGCCATGAGGTAGACTCAAATCCTGAAGTAGACTGTAATGCTAGGTTCACCAAGTTGCTACTGATTACGAGTCTCGAGTCCTTGGTATCCAAGTATCCTTAGCTTCCGAGTCCGAGTCGCAGTGTCCGAGTCCTCATGTCCCCAGGGGAATTTGATCTGTGCAAAGTTCATTACCTACTACATGAATCAGGCTACTCCAAAACACGAATAGGCTCTGCAAAGGTGCTATTATCTTAGTAGCTTTGGCATGTCAGATACAAGAACGCAACGATGCGTAGTGATTCCATACCTTATTTGTATAATTTTAGATTCTC
>JAUOBX010053206.1:0-13539 GCA_032360705.1 Eupentacta quinquesemita
GAACTGTTTTCCATATCAGGTTCACATTTTTCGTGTGACAGAGTTTTGAAAAAGTCAAATTTGCATTGACTTTACACAGAGCATGAATTTTCCTTCCCCTTGTGACATTGAAAAACATTGCACAATACTAGATCCATCCTCTTTTTCAGTGTCTCAGTGACTGGAAAACATTTTTGAGGTTTGATTTTCTTGATTTATGGTCAAAGAGAATCATATTCTGCAAAGTCATGTTCAGCACAAGTTTCCATTGGCTTTTGAAGGCATATTACACACTACAGGATTTTGTGATGCTGCTTGCAGACCACATCTTCAATGCATTCTTGCATACCACATCGTCAATGCATCGATTCATCCAATGAAGATGTGCGAACCTCATGGCAGTTACTGAAGCGTGAAAGCTCATTTAAAGAGAATACTCCTGGTGGCTCAAACTATGCAGATTTAATTACCCCCAGTTGTGCTACACTGCACTGCTGTTTCAAAGTTGTTCAGCTTGTATGCGATGACTTCATGATATTGGTCAGCTAGTTGTATCGCATAGAGTAGACATCAAGATACAGTCAATATGGCAAATGGTAATTTTTAATTCCCTAACTAACAATGTGGTCATGTGACATGTTGTTCGTGGAATGCAGGAAAAATGCAAAGAAATACCAGAGGGCTTCCACAGCCAGATCCATTGTTGCTTACTTATAGTGTTTGACCGAATAAGCCTACCTTTTCAACCTTTTGATCAGATGAATTGTGATAACAGTACAGTAGCCTAGATCCTTCCAATGTTCTTAAAATGTTTCTCTCCTTCACAGAAGTTTAGTTTGTGTAATAGTCAGTCTCCTAATCCCAAACTGAGAAGGATAAAGTTTATTTCAAAATGGCTATGATTAAGCTGAATGGGGAAGATTATATTTAGATGCTATTTCAATACCCATCACCATGCAGTATAGGCTACTTCTGTGTTGCCTGAAAGATGATTGTGTGGATGCCGCCCACATGTATGGGCAGCATCAATAATTGCATACTATATACACTCTTGCTGATTTGACATTTTGAGAATTGTAGTGAATGATTGTGGTCTGTTTGACTGTTTCCATAAAGCAAAGCATAACAAGCCAGGTACGGTTGATCCACTTGATCTTGAGCATTTTGGATGAAGCCATTAGTTTATTTTCAGTTTTAATCATGTCAAACTGATCATAGACATACTGTAGTGATGGCAATGTGTTTGTGATATTTTCTTGCTCCAGCTGGAGTATTTTGTTATGGCTGAATAATATTTTATGATGTCGCAGCCTTGTTGGTTGAAATATATTATTCTGGTAGGTCTGTGAAGGTAATAATGATACATAATTTTTTTTGTGGTAGCTGCTGTGAACCATCTCACCTGTTGGAAGGATTATTACAGCTAAATGGTTTTGTGATGATACCCAAAATTTAACCCATGCAGTGACCATGTGGCGAGAACGAAATGTGGGAATCAGCAATGAGCAATTCGGCTATCCACAAAACTGAACCATAAACTGTGGACTGATCCAAGAGAATGTTTACAGATTTTACACATGTATGGTCTAATGAGAAAAATTTGCACTTTTAGCATTATGGTGTGGCATAGCTCTAAGCAGCAATAACACTATGGAGTTGCTCTCAGGAGAGGTTGCATAGATGTTAGATAGTCCAGGAGACCATACATAACTTTTGAATTTGTTTTTACCACTTTGATTTTTCCGCAGAGATGTGCTGAGCCGGAGGCCAGAGTGCATACGTGACTTTGCCGCAGACTGGTTCACGCAGCCTAACTTGCCCTCACGGATACAGACGGACTTGGACAAGCGAGAGAAGGTGCTCAGGGACGAACGATTCCAACAGAACTTGTGAGCGACTCGAGAAGCAGCTGCAGACAGTATGCCGTCCTAGAGTTATCCTGGATCAACACGGACTGGTTTGAGATGTACAAAGATTGGACTCGTAAACGATTACGTGTGAAGAAAAGTTTACCTGTAAAGTGGCAAACTGAGATATATTCGAAAGTTGAAGTACCAGGTATTATAAGGGAATATGACAAATTTGCTGAAAAATATATATGTGTACAGTGTATATCTGGGATGATTACATGGCTTGCAAAATGTACTAGTCACAAACCTGTACCTACATATTCGTGTTTTGGGAGTTTCCCTCTGTTCAACTTTAGTGACTAGAGAGAAGGACTGAACAGTTATAATACAATTGAAGGATGTGTAACATTGATGTGTTGGGGAACACTTGTCATGCCTACTATAGTGTATTCATTCATTTGGTTCCGCAGAAAGTCAACCGACCTCTTTAGATGTTTTTGAAACAGGGTATCAAGTAGTTTAAATGAAGTCATCCATGGCTTTCATTTGATCGACTGGGGAATTGCAGTTATTTAGGTATAACTTTCCATAGGAATTGAGAGGAATTGTGCTCTTGGGCTCTGTGAAATAGGCTGAGAGGCATTGCTTTTTCTCATCTAGAACAATCTAGAACAATTAGCTATCTTATGGTTATTATAACACGAGCTTGCCATGTTAGGTTTGGTGTTTGTTGTTATCCAATTCGATTTGATTGCTAGAGGTTTCGGGAGTCGCTGAAGGCTCATTGCACCTAGGAACCCTGGTCATGTCCATCGTGAATGACCGATAACTCGCCTTCTCTTTCCGACTGGTGCCCAGATGTTATCGACTATCGAGGCAGGAGTGTACAGTGACCAATCTCAAGTCCCAACCAAGCCTCAATCCGAAGGACGACCAGTGAACCCCAGGATGTAACCATTATCTCAGATCCCGGAGGAGCAAATGCTCTTTGTTTTTGCTGCTGTATCCGTACCTGTATGTAGGCTACTCCACGTCCACTGCCCACCTTCGGCCTAAGCTTAGCCCTAGTGTTATCCCTTTGTGTGTTAGGCTTCCCTGGTGAGATAGCCACATGGTGAGTGCTAGTACTAGTAGATTCCTTGGAATTCACTCAATCTCCACACAGTCATTGTGTTCCTAGTTTGACCCATTATGACACAATATGAATGGGAAGACAAAAACAATACCATACTTTTTTTACCATATAGATTTTGAATATTCTTAGTAAATCTTCCTTCTTCTGTCAGGGTCAGGAACTATAGGCCCTATTAAAAAAGATTTACATCTGGGTACAAGTTAAAATCCCATTGATATCGAAGGTGATATTTTGATAGAATGTTATATATATGAGCCAAATCCTTGAGCAGTCATTTCTTTTGTTTTAGAATATCAAGAGTTATTGGTTTCTATGATATGTAGCTATCTCCTGGGTGTGACTGTGTATTGTAGATAAAGCACCACACCCATGGAAATGCTGGAACAGCCAACCTTCTGATCAACAGTTTGGAGTTCTAGTGACTGAGCTCATCTGATCTTCACACCAACAGTTAATGCAATCCTCCCTGTTGATGTTGGATACAGTGTTGGCCCTAAGGGAGCGAGTCAGGGAGAGATGTCCTCCTTGAGGGAATTTCTTTGTGAGGCATTTCTGAGGGAAAGGGATTTTCCATCATCATAATTCAAGTTTATGGACTGGATAGGCTAGGCTAGGCTTAGCCAACTATTAGGCGCTCATCGGTAGGATCCTAGCCTAGCTATATTATTGTATTACAGCCTTACTATGGCATTGGTTCTGGCTTTGACAAATAGCAAAGCTAGACAATAATTTCATATCTACTAAATTAAACTAAACAAGTAGGGTATCTGCTGCCCCTAGCCTGTTTCCGGCCTGGGTTGCTTGGGCGCAACTTGGCAGTGTTTGCTCCATACCGCGTCCGGGTATTCCCGGGTTGGATAGTTCAGGGCCGTGGTATGAGTCCAACACCCATTTATTCCTGGGCTATGGCTGCGTAATCAAGAGTTGCATCAGAGTTGTTAGGGCAAGTGGTATTATTCCTATTTATTTACCCTAAAGAAGCACATAACACGTCAATTTTCAGTTTTCCCTCAGAATTACCCCTTGTACAGTTCGAGAAGAATACAATTCGGACACCCCTATCCAAAGGAAAAGCCATGTACCAAAGGTCAACACGATCGGACCCGAACAGTTTGGACTTGTCAGACTCTGACATTTGTTGCCCGCCGCTAGCCTTCGACCAGACCCCAAACTAACAAGGTTCATGAAATCATCATAGTGAACGCACATTAAACGTATGGGCGGAATCTGGCCAGAATAATGAATTTTAAAGTAATTTTCAATATCCCCCCTCCCCCCAAAAGCCATGTACCAAAAGTGAACACGATCAGACCCAAGCAGTTTAGACTTATCATTTTCACAAGGTTTTCAGACGTCGACCTTGATGACCCAAAATGACCTATGACCTGACTTAAAACAATAGGAGTCATGTACTACTCACAGGGAACCTCGGAATACGTCCTGCTGCAACTGGCGAAGAAGCGACAGCGACGTTTGCGTCACGTCACAACGAAGAATTGGCCCGGTGCATTTCGATACGATAATTCAGCCCCGTGATATTCCAATGCAAGTTTAGCTCCGATACACAGTGGGACGATTCTGCATCGTGACATAACGAACTCATACACTATTCACAAGAGACTTTGAGATGATAGTGCCTCTTCATTTAAAACATGCCTTTCAAAATATATCAAGCTTGATGATACGTCGACTTATATATCATCAGCATCGATTTTTTTTTTTTTTTAAACAGTTTAAAAGCGAGTAGTAATGTAAATGTGTTCATATCTCTACAGTATTAGCCACTACACTATCAGTGCTTTAGTTCGGGTAATACTATGAGAAAATTTTATAAATCAAAGGGTTAGTCGGCAATGAAGAGCTATCAGAAGTGGGTTGTTCACATTTCGATCCAGGTACCGGTGCGGAGCAAATTCTATTTGGCAGCGGCTTGTTACAGCATAGAGAACCAAGACGTAGAGACTGCTGAAGGAATCCGTTTTAACATGTATGTAGCATGGTGCAGTGAGGAATTTGTGAGAGAGGGGACACATTGCTGCTGTCGATTGCTTTCGTAAAGCATTTGGCTTAGTGCCTTTAGTCTATAATAATCGAAAGTAAATGTTAGAGGAAGATTTATCAAGAAGAAGCTACCCACTTTCACGATGCTTACTAGATGGGAACAAATTCTCACACCAGATGAAAGCAATCTTTAAAAGCGCACATACTTATAACTTGATCGGGTCAACCATCTCATTTCGAGTAAAAAGAAATGCACTGCTTATCCCTAATGCTTACGTTTAACGGCTTAAGGTATACGTCAGGGCAATTCGGAGCATCTATGTGTAGTTAAATGTTAGTTGAGCGGGTTTTTTCATTCGTGTTTGCTCAGTTGCATTAGAAGCATGGACTGAAAATGGACAGAACTCTCACCAGTTGTCGATGTAGGAATACTCGTATGGATCGTGGTTGCATCTGGTGTTCTGCCTATTACCGATGTTGAATCTGTAAAGTCAATATCCTCGGGAAGTTCTGATAACGTTGCTCTCTCTGTCTCACTACTTCCCAACATCGTTGCCTGCCCTATTTGGTCAGTCTGTGATTCCGCGAATGATTCTTCAGTGGTCCGTACGAGGATCACCGCTTCCTCTGTTTCAGTATTTCTAAACAACGTTGTAACAACGGATGATGTTGGTGCTGTTGTGTATTTCGTTGTGAAACTCTCAATCTCCGTTGTTGCAACTGTTGACTCAATCGCGTCTGGAAATCCAGGTAACGCCGTTACGTCTGTGAACGGTGTTGGTTCGACCGTCCCAGTAGTTCTTAATGTAGTTGTTGTTTTCGCTGGATCCGATTCCAATTTCTTATATGCTGTACTCAATATAAGCGTCGCCACTGCGTCTTCGGCTTCAGAACTTCCAGTTGAAGCAGCTGCTGTTGTTTCAGCAAAAATCTTTGTTGATGCTGGTAATGTGGCTGCATCTGCTGGAGACGTGGGCTGAACTGTTCCTGTACTTATTAAAGGCATCGTCGTTTCTGAGGCTGAAGTAGCCGCTGAAAGAACATAAAACATGTGTACACGCTAGTTTACTCATAGCTAGAATATCAAATATTACATGTAAATGATATATATACTTTTTGTACTGGGATGTAAGACTTATCCTGTTCCAACGGAAAGTATTTTCTAAGCTGACTTCCTTCGAAAGACAAAGAATTACTCCTTCTTGGGAGTAATTGTGGAATTGTTACCCTTATTAAGGCATGGTAGGTTGCGGTGCTATTCCAAAGCTCGGTTACTTATCACTGAGGAGGGTCGAAACAAACCATCACCCACCTGTAGTCGTAGACAGATTGTTCGGTTTCCAAGCCATCTACAAATGATCAGGCTATATTAGCTTGTTTCAGCCGTAATCAACTTCGTGCCCCATGACACTAACTATGATCTATCGAAAAGTTGTCACTTGGATGAAAGGTTTTGGCTCCTTCTTTTTGAAGTCCTATGGGTTAAGTAACCTATACAAGAAACCGTGATCTTGTTCAAATTATCGATTAGTAACTAAGAAATCGAAAAGTGAAGGAAGAGCAGGTGAATAGACAAAAATCACGACCAGTGTTAATCTACACGCGGTTGCCATGGGAACTGGTCCAACATAAGTTATAAGGATTATAGCATTATCATTTTTACCGTAAGCTGTCAATGGAAGTTATAGTAATTGTATAGGCCGAGGTAGGAATATCAATATGTAACCGATACGAACGGGCGAATGTTTAAGGCACTCAATTACGCGAAATATTTGAAAACGGAACGGTAAACCACCAGTTGAGTGGAGTAAACTCAAAATGAATTTTGGAGTGTGCTTCTAGTGACAACAAAAGGGATCAATATAGACACGGTAAATGAAATGAAGTTTTACTCGGTCAGTCGAATTGTTAGACAAATTGTGTTACTTCACACCTGCTTCCGAAGGAGCTAGTACTTCACTATATTTGTTAAGGGTTAAATATTGTAATAAATAGTTTTGTCAAATGGAGTTATATGCAGAAAACTGGTGTTTGCATTATATCTGGTCATTTTTACCCAATCAAAGCCAAACATTTGTAAATTTCTCGACGGCGTGATTCTAATCTGCACTCTCTCTCGTAGCTGATCAGATTCTCCCCCAATTTGCTACTCTCGACACCCTTGGAATGGAAATCACCAATAATGTGTCGATCGCACCCACAAAGTTTGAATGTACCTCATTCCAGCGTTTTCTGCTTTACAAAACATAAATTCGCTTCCAAATGGAGTATGGTTGTCGTATATGTGGTGGTGCTACGCCTTCTGTTCTCAGTGTCCTAAATGGTATTCAGAGAAAGGCCATACTCCCCATTAGCGATGACCATCTCACCGCTACTCTTCGACATCTGTCTATCCGTGAGTATGTATCTCCTGCTGCCTCCTTCATCGTTACTTTCACGGTCATTGCTCTTCTGAACCCCGGAGAGCTGTTCCCCTCTGCTAGACAGCTAGAAGCTACTCGCCTCACTCGTTTCCGGGTAATCTAGTCATCCTGTTCGGTTGCATCTTCCACGTCATAGCACTAAACACTAGCTATGCTCGCGCTCTCTTCCTGCACCTCGCGGGCATGTAACATGCTTCCTCAGCATGTTTTTCTGACAACCTATAACATCCAGCTGTTAGGAGGAGAATCAACCAACTGGATCGTCTTCCTTCTTTCCCCCAGTATTTGCACTCTTGTGCGTGAGGGTTGCCGTGCATCCAACGAGGGAACTTTGTGTTCGCCCTTCCCCTCCATCCCTTCGTTACAAAATGAGGACATGTATGTAATACCTAGCTTAAAAAGGGGTTATTACAACCCAATGTAGCGTTGAATGTGAGTAGAGCGAGATGTGTTGATTTAGGTTAGCCCTTTAGACAGTTAGTGGCATTGGAAGCATGGACTAAAAAACATTACTCTTACCAGTTGAAATCGATGTATGAATACTAGCATGGATCGTGGGTGCATCTGGTGTACTGCTTATTACCGGTGATGAATCTGTAAAGTCATTATTCTCAGAAAGTCCTGGTAACGGCGTTGCATCCGTGGAAGGCATTGATTCACCTGTTCCAATACTTCTGAAGATCATTGCCGTCCATGCTTGGTCAGTACGTGATTCTACAAATGATTCTTCAGTAGTTCCAACGGGCGTCGCCGCTTTCTCTGTTTCAGTGTTCTCAAATAACGTTGCAACAGTCGATAATGTTGGTGATGTTGTGTATTTTCTTGTAACAATCTCCTTTCCCGTGGTTGCAGCTGTTGGGACATCCGTGTAGGGAAATTCAGGTGACGTCGTTACATCTGTAATCAACATTGGTTCAACTGTCCCAGCATTTTCTGATGGTGTCGTCTTTGTTGAATCCGTTCCCAAGTCCTTAGATTCTGATAGATTTTAGAAAAAAATATTGAAAATTACCCAATTAGCCTATCACATTTCGCCCTCGAATAAGATAATTCCCTCCAAATCCTGCATTTTTGGAAATGTTCGTCCCAATTTGAGGAGCACCCTAAAGTCTGTGACATTCGACCTTGTTGCAAACTTGCGAAAATGAAATTATTTGAGCGATCCTCCAATATGCATATTCTGGGAAATTTGCCAGAATCATTCGAGCCTTGCAATTCATTGATATTTTGAAAAATTAGCCAAGTATTTCACATTGAAGAAATTTAGGAATTCCCCTCTAAACTCCGTTTTTTTAAAACAATTGCCT
The DNA here is from genome assembly GCA_032360705.1 of Eupentacta quinquesemita. Lineage (NCBI taxonomy): Eukaryota > Metazoa > Echinodermata > Holothuroidea > Dendrochirotida > Sclerodactylidae > Eupentacta > Eupentacta quinquesemita. The sequence continues at coordinate 8,696 of JAUOBX010053206.1, forward strand.
AGTTCAATTAGATAACACGCATTTCGTGAATATTCGTCCCTGTTAGAATATGTATATAGTTTGGAGAATCCGACGGACAAGGTGTTCTATTCGATTTGAGTAATTCAATGTTGATGTCAACTTCTGCTACTAATATATAATTTGATACTTATACCCCACTCATTCCCATCATAGAAACCTGGCCTAACGTTGAATATTTCACTTCATTCATTTTGGGACGCGGGATTGAGTGGTCACCTCGAGGATTTGACTCGCCTGAATCCCATTTGTATACTATCTCATGCAGGAGAGAAACTGTCAAATCGCGTCCTGTTGAATCCTTCCTTAACCAGACCGCAAACGAATACAGGGCCGTTGGGGCACACCAAATTAATTGAACTCTATATCTAGATAGACATCTAGTGAAGCAAGTGACGTCGTGACCTTCGTTGTCATGGTCCACCGGATCATCTTTGAGTCATGTGATTGTCTAAAATGAATCACGTATACTTCGCTGATCCGTGGTGTTAACATATACACTGTTCGTCTGGAATGCTCAGAATTCAGAGTATACGTCAGAACAATTGGGAAGCTCCATGTTTAATTACTGTTTAAAAACTGTTAATGCATCTAATTGGAGCATTCGTTCATCCGTTCATGTTCATTCATGTTAGCTCGTCAAACAGTTAGTGGCATTAGAAGCAAGGACTGGAAACAGACAGTACGTACTCTGAACAGTTGTTTCGAAAAAATGTGCACTGCCTGTCTCAAATGCTTGGGTCGAAAGTATACGTCAGTACAATTGTGGACATCCATCCATGACTACCTCACGAATGGAGCATACGTTGAATGTCAGTAGAGCGGGGTTTGTTGATTCGTGTTAGCTCCTTATACAGTTAGTGGCATTAGAAGCATGTACTGGAAATAGTCAGTACTCTTACCAGTTGTCGATGTATGGATACTCGCAAGGACTGTGGTTGCATCTGGTGTACTGTTTATCACCGGTGTTGTATCTGTAGCGTCGTTATCGTCAGGAAGTTCTGGTAACGTCGTTGCATCCGCGGGAGGCGTCGTTCCAACTGTCCCAATACTTCCCAACATCGTTGCCGTCCATACTGGTGATGTTGTGTTTTGTGGTCTAACAATCTCGATTACCGTTGTTGCCTCTGATAATGCTGGTTCCGTTGTTGTGTACTGTGTCCTAACACTCTCCATTCCTGTTGTAGCATCGGGTATTGTTGGTGTCGTTGTGTATTGCGTTGAAACACGTTCTATCCCCGTTGTTGCATGTGATAATGATGGTGTTGTAGTGTATTGTTCTGAACCAATCTCTGTTCCCGTTGTTGCATCTGATAATGTTGATGTTGGTGTGTATTGTGTACTAACACTTCCAATTCCCGTCGTTGCATCTGGTAATGTTGGTGTTGTTGTGTATTGTGTTGTAAGACTTTCTATTTCCGTTGTTTCCTCTAATAATATTGGTGTTGTTGTGTATTGTGTTGTAACAATCTCAAAACCCGCTGTTGCCTCTGTTGGGTCATTACCGTAAGAATCTTCATTTGTGAACAGTGTTAGTTCAACAGCTCCGGTACTTTCCAATGCTGCCGGCGTCTCTGTCACGTCAGTTCTCGATTCACCCACTGGCGCCGCATGGCTACTTCGTCTGAGCGTTGTCATCGCCTCATAAGTTTCAGTACTCCTCAGTGACGTTATAACAGTTGATCCCAATGTCGTTCGATCATTAATGTCAATTAATTTTGGTATCGTCGTCGGTATTAATGTTGTGTCATATATTACTGTCGTTGCATCTGTTGGGCCACTGACCTCTACTGATTCTCGTAACGTCGTTGCATCCGAAAGCATTGTTGATCCAACTATCTCAGTACTCCTCAATATGGTTGTCGTCTTCGCTAGATTCGTTTCCAATGTCTCAGATTCTGTACCAAATGAAAGCGTCGTCACTGCGTCTTCGGTTTTAGTATTTCCTAGTGAAGTTGAAGCGGCCTCTGTCATTTCAACAATACTCTCTGTAAATCCTGGTAATCCTGGTAATGTGGTTTCATCTGCTAACGATGTTGGCTCAATTGTTCCTGTATGTATCAAGGTCATCGTTGTTCCTGGCGCTGAAGTGGCTGCTGAAAGAACATCAAACATGTGTGTGTTACATCACGCATTCCAGTAAACCTGACGAAATAATATACACAAATAGGAGAGTTAACCCAAGCTAATTTTGACTCTTCTGTGAGTACTTCTATTGAACTATAGTCATACATATGAACTGGTAGAGTTTGCATTGATCGTAATACGTTATGTGACACGCTAATTCAACCACAGGTAACTAACATTTTATTTAGATGATGTCCCACTTTATTCCCTCGGGTGAAGGACGGAGATGGTCGTATTATTGGGTGTAATAGATATGTTACTTCATTTGAGGTTACTTATCACTGAAGAGGGTTGGTGAAAACCATCGACCAACTGTGGTCCTAAACAAAAACTCGTATAACTCCTCCATTGTAGTTCTATGTTCTATCAAATACGAAATGGTCTTGTAGGTGTCTCTTTCCCAAGTTGTGTCAGTCTATCTACTCGGCTGGGAAAGCTATTCAATACCTGGCTACAACATCATCTTATCTAGAGTCAATTCTCACAAGTTTTTCCGTTCTTTGTTAGTACAGTTCCAGTCAGGAATAGTCTCCTTTCGGCTGTGATGACAGCACAATCTTCGAATCAAATTAAGATCCTTGCTCTCCCTATTCTCATGAATGCTTGTCTAGGTTACCATCCTCGGTCATCAGAGCTTAAGGGGTATTCGTACTTTACTTACACCGAGTTTTATCATTTATCAGGGGTACTGCTGAACCCACTCCCACATTGTTATCACTGCACCACCCTCCCTGGACAAGCGTTTCCGCTTCTTTGAGAGTATATATATCAAGACTCAAAACCCACCGACACTATATATGATCTATTGACGATGTGTCACTGACATGAAAGCTTCGTTTTGAAGAAGCCCTGTAGGTTAAGTAACCTAATATGAAGAACGTTCATCTTGTTCAAATGAATAAATGCATACCCCATACGTATTGATTGAAGACATGGCACAAATCAAGAAAGAATGGAACAAGTTGAAGGAAACATCCCACCAACAGTGTCAATTTACAGGCGGTAGCCATTGGGAATAGTACAACATGAGTTATATGGATTCTGGTATGCTGTTCTCATGATGTGATGTTATTGATTGCCAAACTACTATATTATGTGAGTACATCACTTTCTTCGAAGGACAACTGCATGGTTACCTGAACTAGACAGAAATAAAGGGATAACAAAATCTATCAGGTAGATTAACCTTGACGTTTATACGATGTTCCGTTCCGTTACGGAGTTACCGGCTTAGATGGCTCTGGAGGTTGCGCTACGTGCATTGCTCGATGTGGACTACTGTAGAATAATCTTTTAGGCCTATTGACAAAATTTGTGTTTTTTCCGGTGGACATGTGAACATAATTTTACAAGGAAAAATGGCGTTCCTCCAACGCGTGTGTTGTGTTGATGAGTTGGTGGGTGAGTACGCTGCACGTTGCAACTTTACGAACATAATGGAATCAATGAAATTTCGAACATGAATGATTAGTGTTCTCAATATGCAGCGTCACACATTATTGCGCAATCGGGATTCCCACCAAGTTGTTGGTAATATTCTGAAAACTGATGATAGGTTAATACTACATATTGATGTACGAAGACATGAGGAATACACATATTATGAGTATGAGACACCTATATTTGAGTGTGGTCAAGCTATCGTGTTTGCAAGCTAACATAGTTCAAAATATGAAAAGAATTAAAACAAAATAACTATATATGATCTACTACTACACCAAATACGAGATGACTGCATATATTCCTTTGATCACGTCAAGGAAAAAAGGCATTAACAATTACATATAGCAGTAGAATACGAAATTAGGAAAGCATACCATATATCATTAAAACTAACACAGCGGGTTTCCTATTCTACTTGTTAGGCATGGGCTAATGATCACTGTTTCCGATAAATTTTGATTTCATCACTTCATCAGTGACTTTCCATTATTTAGGAAATGATCAGTTTAATACCACATTTTAATGGATGTAGTGTGACAGCCACCGTTCCCTCATAGAAACCATAGGCGAAATCGGACGGCGGAGAAATCAAGAGGGTTTAGAAAGAGGGGCAGAAGAATCAGAATAGGGGGAGTATGGCCTCGGGAGGGGAGGGAGAAAACACTGTTGAAGTGGTGGGAGGGGAAACTGGCAAACTCTCTAACCGAATGATTCGCTTGAGTTATTTCCCACAGTGGCTATTGAAGTTTTAACTTTATTCATCAACCTAATTGTCTGATGAAAATACTGACAGCAAGGAACTGAGTTATATGATTTGGTACAGTCAACTACACTAACTCTAATCCGTAACATAGACTTCATTGATACTTGATGCTTCATTGATAGGATCGTGCCATGAGTCCATCGGTAAATATATATATAGACGTGGGGATCAAAGGTACTACTACAAACAATGAATCCCTCTTATCCAGTCTTCATATTCTCCTCGCATCTCAAAAAGTCTCATAAAATCATCGAACACCTCATCCACTGATCCAAGCAGTAGGAAGACGGCGGGCTGACACAGAATTGTGATGTTAATTACTCAACTACTGATATGTGTATCACTTTTCCTGGTCACTCTGGTACCTTAAGTCTTTACCTACCAGGCGGGATCAGCCAGGCGAGGCTCACGCACGGCAATGGCCAGTATCTCGCTTGAGGGCGCTGCTATGGCCGACTATTCAATGGCGCGTGTCACGCCCCGATGCCCACGT
>JAUOBX010053317.1:0-19826 GCA_032360705.1 Eupentacta quinquesemita
TCCGGAGATGATTCAGTTTCCGCGCGGAGGACAAGCCTCTGTAAGTTCACCTTGCAACTGTAATTGGATTGTTCCAACGATAGCACATAGCTCCAGAACAAGCAGATAAGAAGATTTTTCCGCATAAAGAGTATTGTGTTGTAAATAGAAGACGTGTGTTTTTACTCGTTTGGAATTGCACTATTTTACAGTAAAGAAGATCATCCGCCAAAGTCATTCTTCTTTATTGTAACTGTTTGCTCCGTATTGTATGAACAGAACAGTGGACTATTTAGTGGATAAAAATGTCAGAGCTCCTGTGGCAATATTGCTATCATGTGGAATGTGTTCTTCTCGCGAAGTTGTTATTTCTCGTAACGTTCAAAATATAATTCCTGGCTCGAAATATGACCGATTCAAGGTAAGATGATCGATCTTATTCGTTTATATCCCCATATCACTGACTTGTTAGGTTGTAGAATCATTTGACTTCGATCGTTCGAGGACGCCTCAAACACTATTCAAAAACAATAGTTACTAAGTGTTTCATTTATTACAAATATCGTTTCTGGTTCATTATTTGATGCATAACTGTAGCAATATTCGGAATTATCTTACCAGTGTAAGAAAGAATACACTCTGATTACATATTTCCTTCTATTTTTCCTTTGATCTGGTGTCCATTTCAGTAGGCCGTCTTTGAAGTTGATCAAAAATATGATATGACTATAAACATTGTTGATTCAGTTAATATTTGTACAAGTTACTGTATTTTTAACAGTTAAAAGAACGATTTTAATTATAAAATGCTGTGTTTTCTAGCAGTTTCTCTATTATTGAAACCTATCATCTAGGCAAATGAGTAGCTCATCCTCTGCGGAGTTATTTTCCATTGAATCTCACCTAGTGAAATTTATGAGTTGGAGCTAATGATTCATAGAATGCTGAGATCGTTTTTAACAGGAGCCAATTCAGAGGGGCAGTAGTGGGCGGAACTCTGGTGAGCAAGATATCTGACAAATGGAAACATCAAAACTGGTCAAAAGATGTAAGTTCGTTCCAACCATAGAGAAAAACTACCATATGATATATGACTCGAGCGGGAGGGGGGGGGGGGGGACTTGTGAGAACGGCAATGGCGTGTGTACACCAAAACAAAGTTCGGTTGAAAAACAATATGATGACGGGTGGAAGTGCCGCTGTGCATTGACAGCATTGACAACATTGACAACATGACGCAAAAGCTATCGAGTATTTTCCTTGTCACCGAGTTAAGAAAAAACATCGTGAGGCCGCGGATCTTTTGAAGTTAAACTCATCCAACCCTATAGCGTCACAGCGGTAGATTGGAATTCATAAAAAAATATACTTATGGTATCAACGTATCGTAAATGCGCAGTATCGGCATAATTGTTCCGGATGATGTAATTACACTTCAGAGGGAAACTGTAAGGGGCTGCCATATGATTTTTATATTCATTAGTTTATTGACAAAATCCAGACTTATCGGGTGATTATTAGTCAATGATAGGCTGTCTGACCAATCAACGGAAAACTGCAGGCTTGATATTGTATATTGGTCCCAAACCTATCCTAATCCGATATTCCTATATCGTTTTGTGACTTCACACCTGAACAACAGGCGATTTGCTGGGTAGTCCATGTGATGTAATGCATGATGGGGAAGCGTCTATCTTGCGCAATGCACATCGCCCAAACATCAATGTCCTTTAACTCGGTAATGGAACGTCGTAAGAACGGGTTAGACTGATGGATTTATCTCTGTCCAAGCTTCAGGATGAGCCCATGTTTACTTGAGCCTGCAGTTCCCCTCTAGGCTGAAGGAGGACCCTGTTTCGCATCCCAGCATGGATACTGAAGCGTTGCTCTGTCAGGATTATATGAATATATATAAATAAATCCATATGTGGATACCATATCATAATTTAGAACTGACAAAAAGCTTGTGACATTAAACTATGTGAGACGAATGCATATGTGAGTGGTATCAGTGCTTTGTGAGTGAACACTTCTCCATACACGTGTTTAACCCCGACCTTGGGAACATGTAAAGTTCCATACATGTTCGGGATTGGAAAACATTTATTTTTTTAGTTTATGAACATTCGATCACGTTTTCACAGCGAGAAAAAAGTTATTGCGTTATTGCAGTTGGCAACACCCACACTGAAATGAAAAATGACCCCCCGTTTTTTCTCTTTCACAGGATCATGGCTGATATCGACGACCCCGCAGGGTACAGTATTAGCGATTTGAGCTCTTACGGTTCATCATATCATAACGGATCCGAAATTGACCTCGGTATTGAGATTGACCTCGGTAGTCATAAGCTCGAAGCAAAGATTATCCCCGCGATATTGTTCACGATCATGATAATCGGTCTAGTGGGCAACTCCATTGTGATCTTTGTCATACTCAGAGCTGGCAACGGCAGAGTAAAGAGCGCCACAAATTGTTACATAATCAACCTCGCGATGACTGATATCTGTTTCCTGCTTTGTTGTGTTCCATGGACGTCATTGATCTTTGTATTCCACTATTGGAAATTCGGGCGGTTTATGTGCCGTTTTGCCTTCTACATGATGCACGTAAGTATCATGCATGTATGTTTCTACTGATGGGTAAATTTGCATTGCACGTGTGGTGGCGGTGCTTTCTGGAAACAAATATTTGCCCAGTAATTTCTGATTCATCAGCTCTATAAATTGATGAGTGAGGTTACCCTCAATCAACTGGCAACACGGGCTGGTAAAACCCAAATGAGTGATTCCTATCCAAAACTTGTATTGCGGCCTTAAAGTGAAACCTATTGCATGCATAATTTATTGTCAACATATGCATAGTTTGTATATCCGTCACATTCTCAATCGATAATTGCATGTGTACAATCGTTTTGCATGTGATTTCCTAATCGTTTCAGACGACCCCACTTGAATCTTGATGTGGTTTCAAAGTATAAATAAAAAGCTAAAAATGGAATACATGTATGTCCAATCACACCCATTTTTTTTACAGAACTGGCGATTTTATCGAGCTCCACTCAAAGCAATCCAGTGATTATGCCAAGAAACAAGGAAGATGTTAATTTAGACCACAATATTAAAATGTATAGTCAATCAATCAATCATATACATTTCTAGAGCACCAAAATCATACAAAGGCTCTAAGGCGCTAAACAATATACTACAAATATTATACACAATTACTGCTGGTAGGCCTCACGAAATAGGTGAGCTTTAAGATGAGTCCTGGAAGTGACCTATGTACTTTTCCTGATGTAGTTGGGAAGTCTGTTCCATAGATCATAGACAAAGAAGGATCGGTCATCAGAAGAGACGCATCGTGTTCTTGGTTCAACCAGACGCATGGTTGACGCGGTTGAGCGGAGACATCGAGATCCAGCTTCGACTTTAAGAAGGTTGGTAATGTCTGATGGAGCCTGGTTGTGGAGAACCTTGTAGACTAGCATGAGGACTTTGAAGTCAATTCGTTGTTTCACGGGTAACCAGTGTAGATCGATGAGCTCAGAAGGGATGGGGTCGTATTTACGCCGGTTAGTGATCAGTCTCGCAGAATTCCCTCGTATGCATTGCAGCTTGGTCAAGAGGCGATCGGTGATCCCCATCAGGAGACTATTACAGTAGTCGAGTCGTGAAGTTACAAGGGAGTGGATAGCAAGCCTTGCGGCTTCGGTCGTTAGGAATTTGTGAGCTCTGCTGATGTTAACGAGATGGTAGTTAGCGGTTTTGACTATGTTAGTCACCTGAGCGTTCATTTTCATTGTAGGGTCGAACATAACCCCCAGATTTGTGACGGGATCGGAGCGGAATGACACGTCGGCGCCGGCGATGTCCATGGATAACAGATCACATTTCGCTAGTTGAGCTCGGAAACCAATCATCATGAATTTGGTCTTTTCTGCGTTCAGTTTCAGGAAGATGTGTGTCATCCAGCTTCGGACCTCGTTTGCACATTTGGTAATTTGGGAGAATGCAGTTCACACTCCATCCTCAGTAACATGACACACAGAGAAATGCATCCGTGTGTCATCGGCGTACATTCGGAGCCCTAGGCCGGCCGTATTGCCGGTTGATATCACCTAGTGGCAGGATGTATATGAGGAAAAGCTGAGGACCAAGTACAGATCCTTGTGGCACGCCAAATTTCATTTCGTGTGGAAACGAAAATTCTCCATTTAGGTGGACCATCTCTCTCCTACAACACAAGTAGAAGCGAAACCACTGCAATGGAGTTCCCCTAATTTCGAGCAAGTTCTCCATTCGGCGAAAGAGCACATCATGATCGATGGTGTCGAACGCTGCGCTGAGATCCAAGAGAGCAAGGATTATGATGCCTTTCTTCTCCATGGCCCACATGATATCATCATGAACCTTGAGAAGTACAGTCTCGGTACAGTGGAATTTATTGTAGGCAGCTTGTCCAGGATCATGCAGATTATTCTGTGCCATGTATCGAGAGAGTTGAGTGGCCATCATCCTTTCAAGAACTTTGGAGATGAAAGGCAAGAGACTGACCGGGCGATAGTTCTTGAGAACATTAGGATCAAGGGTATCCTTCTTCAGCAGTGGGGTGATAACGGCGGCTTCAGTGCCTCGGGAACAGAACAGGATGTAATTGAACCACTCTATTGCTGTAGAAGTGGGTAGTGTAGCGTCTAGAGGATCCAGAACACACGATGGACTACCGGGTGACTCACAGATAACTTTGAAGACTTCTTCCTCGGTGGCGAGTGTGAGTGAATCCCACGAGGTAGATGATGCAGAAGTTTGATAGGAGATACCAGTCGGACGTAAAGAGAGACTGCCACGGATGCTCTCAATCTTGTTCCTAAAGAACTGAGAGGAACGCTCCGCAAACTCACGAGGACAGTCATGATCGGGCAGCTTGGGTGGCCGGTTAGTGTGGAAAAGGTCACCGATAGCCCGAAAAAGTGACTTCGAATCCGTTCCACAGCTTAGGACCTTGTCACTGAAAAACTGACACATGGAATGATGTAAAAGGGAATTATAGTTGTACTCGTGGTCAGATTGTGCCTCACTGAGATGCCATCTTCGTTCAGCAGCGCGACGATCGCGTTTAGCCTGGCGAAGATCCTCGGATATGGTCTTCTTTTCCGGCGTCGGTTCCGCAAAGACAAGCTCGCACACGATCAGTCTATGGTCAGATATGAGATCAAGCACTCTGGCATCACCCTCTACTCCATCAGAAACATACCAAAGTGACGTTTGCATTTTTTTGTTGCATTTTCATTCATCAGTTAATTTTATTTCTTGAGTATAACAGTGGTACATTCGGTTCCATGTCTTTCTTCGGAAGACCTGGCACTGTAATTCCAAACTAACTGACCCAGTCCGAGTCGCCTAGTGGTATTTCACAGGATAACAAAAGTGAGCCTCACCCATGTTTGTTTCTCCCAACATGTGAGTTCCCATCAACTTGAACCACTGAACGAAATTAAGTGATCATGTATTGAAGATTAAAGGTTATGTAATGATATATACAAATGAATAATCTACAGATATTGAATGTATCAATGATGCCGCCACATGGGTACCTACGTTACAGTCTTATGAGCTTTTTCATAGTGTTTTATGTGGTTTGTTTGAAAGGTCCGAAAGGTTTTGTTACCTGATCATCTCTAGACTGGGCTCGTAGTTTTGGATTCGGAATACTATAACGATATTGGTTTACTCTTCATTTCAATCGAAGTAACTTTTGGTCAAATGTCACAACTTAGTAGAAAAGTATATATATGCTGGTCCAGAGTGTATAGTCTGAATAAATATTGGAGAATTATCATCTTCGAAAAAAATACTGCAACTGGAAAAAAATCCTTTCAGATAATTGATGGTCAATTCATTATCCGTTGCTGGGTCACAGTTTGTATTATATCCTCATCAAATCTAACACTTCGAATACGACTGAGTTTATTAAACGGAAACCTATAGTTTTGTATACCTTCTCTTTCAGGTAACCGCCCAAGCAACATGCCTGACACTGACAGCAATGAGCGTCGATCGATATCAGGCGATAGTTCGCCCCTTAAAATCGATGCAGAATAGGTCGATTCGAGAGGTGTCCATCATCATTTCAGTCATTTGGTCATGTAAGTGCTACACTATATTTGTTGTCCTGATGTCCCGAAGGTAATTCATCCCGGATAAAATATCTCACCTGTGTTTTGTTTGCACTTGCGGTTGACCGCACCGCGCGGTGTACACTTCGGCATTGGCGGAAGGGTCCCGTCCGTCTCTACAATGTTTTGACCTTTTAACCGCTGTTTTATCAATGATCAGCTAATAGTCGTTGAACTGTTGGACATGCCACTGAAATCGGCACGGGGAAAAGCTGCTCTGATTGTCACCGTGATTGTACACCTAACGTTATCGGCAGGGTCGATAACAGGAAATGTCTACACCTTTATCTCTTGTACTGTCTTGTCTTTTGATAAACCGCGTGCAGTCGACTCTGTAAACAGTGGTCCCACAATGTATTTAGTTGATTTGAGTATAAAACTGTTACGACTGTGACGCCGAATAATGTGTTCAGTTCAATTTTCATCTCAATTGCAGTTAGTTCGTGTTCTGAAAATCTTGTTTTTTTCAGATCTGCTGAGGTGTTAATGACGTTGCACATAGTTACAAATACCTAAGAACTGCCACGTGATAGATTAAAGAGCACATCAATAAACTGATCTCCCTTTTTCCTGATCACTTGCCAAATTTGTATCAAAATACATCACTACATACATCATCACAACATCACTTATGCATGTGCTTTAATGCATTTATATATATATATACAACTAGGCCTATTTATATTTCTATTAGCCCCGCTCTACATTTGAGTTATCTGGTTGACCGTTTTCCGAGAGGTGACTCCATGTCAGATGACTAAATATCTGTACATCAACGCCCATGGTAATTATTGATCCGCAAACGGGGCTAAGAGGGAGCCTACCAAATTTCTTTGTCAAAATATGTATCCAAAAGGTAGTCAAATCTAACGGTCCTATAATTACCGCTGGAAATTATACCACTAATAAACCGTCTTTCTATAGCGTCCAGCGTCTTCCTGGTTGCCAGTTGTATAAGTTAGGGCGAAAACAGCGCTTCAAGGGTACGGTATAGCACAACCTATCTTTAGCGTAGCCTATCCCATTATATGAATGTAGAAATCATGGGACTTTGTTAGATGCTTCGTTAGAACCTATATCGATTATGTTGCCGTGTTGATAATAGACGAGCACTGGCGATACCTCGCCACCTGTTGTTCAACTACTGCTCCGATATTACCAAGGCAGGTGTAACTAATCCAAACCCGCTCACAGGACTACAACGTACCGCCCCCACCTGACAGACGATCTTTGAAATAAGCGTCTGACCTTTTTCTCAGAACGGAGTAGTGGAAGTAACTGCTAACTATATGGGCTTATAGAAGTAAATTCTCGGAGCATCTCGTATTCGTTAGCAAGTTCTTGGCACCATATCTGCATCCGGAAGCCACAGCCTTGCCCCTCACTACTAAAATCACAGTAACCTCTGGGAGAACACTCAGAACCTTGGACTACTGAAGTCACGTAGTATGAATATCGTCATACGATACAGCACGTTCTCAGGAGAAAATTCAAAACTCTGCACATGACAGAAGAAACTCCTTTCAACCATTCGATTGTTGTTCTTTTACCGACACAGGTAAATAATGGTATCGACATGTTTTGGATATATCAAACGATTTGAGCAGTTACTTGGGAATGCGCTATATATACACGAGATATTACTACCATAGTCATTAATGTTATCATTATTACCAACGCATATTATCTGTCATTATAATTGCCAACTTGGCACAATGTCAACGGATAATACACTTCCTACTAAACATTACAGCTGCATGTATTAACACGCTTGTATCTCTAGACTCCTCCTCCTTATTTATGTAATTTATGTTGGATCTCATTCTGCCACTTCTAAAAAAAATTATCAAGCATCATGTTAGGGAACACCATTCGCCGTCAGGGATAGATTTACATGTGGAGAGATGGACTAAGTGCTAACACGAGATATGTTAGTGACCTCTGTTCCACACGTTAATTCATAGACGCCGATGGAGCTCGGCTTACGTGGGAGTGAACTGAGTGTTTTCAGAGAAGATATGTTTCATGCTAGACAACCTTGACATTTTGGGTAATCTTCTAGTAATTCCTTCTATAAACCTCTGAAGCATTCACGGATTTGTCGTCACGAAACTTGATATATTGGGGTACGATCAAAGTGATACAATACCGTTATTTGTCATTAGTAAGTTTGCCAGAGGCTATTTGTCATTAGAATAGAGTTCGGATTAGGATCCTCCCCACGACGGGCTAACATTACGATAACACAGAAAAGTTCCACTTATATTCGTAAGGTCATACACACAGATGGGTACATAACTAAATGTCACTTGACTTACTTGACTTAAGGCGTCGGCATGGGAGGAACTTCATCCTGCCTTGCTATCTGTTTCATGATGTTCCTCCACTTCTGGCAGTCTTTTTTCCCCGTGCACCCTTCCATCTAGCAGCAGCTTTGGAAATATTTGGGGTGGCATACTTTGCAGGTGACCAAAGTACTGCATTCTGCATATGGTAATTCGGTCGATGACTGTGAGCCGAGAGAACGTCCGATCGTGGTATTACGGTATTTGTCTAGGCGGGTGACACCGATAATTTTCCTCAGGCACATCATTTCAAACACCAACAGGCGATTTTCATCTTCCCTTTCCAGTGTCAAGGTCTCTGCTCCTGACATCAGGATAGAGAGTATTATGACCCTGTACACTTTGGTAGAGCGATGTTATATCATAAGCACTCCACATACTTTGGAGGCGCCCATGGATTTACCTATACAGTTCTTTATCTCGTTAGAACTAGTGCCCTTGGTCGAGATGGTTCCATCAATGTAAACAAATTCCTTGACTTGTTCTAGGGGCGTTCCGTTGATGTGTATGTCGAGACTGATGTCCTCAGTTCTGTTTCGAGCGATTCGAGCGATTTTCTACTTTTGTTGAAATAAACCTCAAATTACTTTCTATTCGTACAAAAGAAGCATACTTTGTGTTTTTTGCTGTCAAATTGGGAAAATCAAATGTTGCGTAGTGGTCTTTCCTTTGTACTCTTTGCTGGTTACATTACCTATATGCTTACACAAGATCTCGTGTACTTATATAACACTTATTACATGCAGTGGATACTAACGCATAATTGGAGCGGAAGTCGAAACATCTGTCACATTGCAGACTTGAATCAGCCACTTGTTGAAATACACTCAATGTGCAAATATTCTCAACATATTGACTTCAGGCAAATGACATTCGATATAATTTGACCAAGTCAACAGCACATTTCTCAAATACCTTTCTATGCTGCATGTCAACATTCATTCCAATCATCATACAATAACACCTTGCACAAATGTTCACCACTTCTAGATAGGCCTATTCCAGTTCGAAGAATAACTCATTCATTTGCTCCGCTTCCTCTGTCTACTGAGTTCACACTCCGATACAGCGTGCTCAATGGATTTGATTTTGTTTAGCGGAAGACTAAATAGTTATTCACTAAGGAATAGTCATGAATTGAATGTTTTCTATTATTCTGTTAATAATAGTTATATTTTGACACCAGTTGCCTTACGGGTTGAATCAGCGGCAAAATCAGCGCCAAGATATGATTTTAAGTGACAGCTACAGGTAACATACATACGCTTATTTTAATTCCACCACGCCTGAATAAAAAAGATGACAATAGGAAAATCATGGCAAAGTTGCATGACAACCAGAAGCGTTTGCATATTCGAGAATCCATTTAATTGCATACCGGTACCTGTGTGGCGTTAACAATAGTCGTACACATGAGTTAACTTGTTGGAACTAATTTTCACATTTTGCTCATGGATATTTGTTTTCAATTTATTCTACGACGGGCCAATTATATACCAATCAATTTCCGACGTGCTTACCGTGGTCCATTAGAGAGAGTCGGAGAACTTCGAAGGTTGTGCGAAGATGTGTATTGAGCAAGATGAAAGTTATCCTTTATTGTAGTAAATAATAAAGCGAATCTCAACGAGATCACTCTGCGAATATTTAATGTGGTTTCACTCTGACCGCTGTGCAAATAGTCTAGAGTATTCTTTTAAATATAAACATCACCCACGCCACGAAAATTGTTGCCTCCAATCCTAGGTTCTCTGTGATGAGTGTAACAACCACTTCCGCAAAAAAAACTCAGTACAAATGTTGCAGAAATCTTTGATAACCAAATAATTTAACACAGTCTACTTCACTCATTATTGATGAATCGGTATTCCCTAATTTTCTCGATGTTATGAACTAATCTCTACACTCAGAGAGGCGATAACTCTACATATCTAGCCTAAAATATAGTTTTTGTAGTTCTATGCAATATATGATGGAGCCGGAATGTTACTGCTGTTACCTGCGACAGCCCTCCCCAGCATGCATCGAGCTCACATATATTAAAAGCAGAAAACATAGTCGCATCTAGTTGTTTCCCCATATTACGTTATGTGAAGGTCAAATACAGAAATATTTCTTAGCAACAACCCATCATGTCGGATCCTAACACATGTTACTATTTGTGACTTTTTGTGGATAAGGTAAGATATCATTGAAAACGACGGTCGTGTTATTCATTGTCAACGGCAGGGAACGGCCTGGAAATTCCGCAACAGTTTGAGAACAGAGTGTTTCACTGTCTGTCAGAATTAAGAGTCACTTTCATGCGAACCGTACATGCATGCTTGTAATATTTGACCTCATTTTGACTTCTAGTGACGTGTATGAGAGTATGTCCTGATTGACTATTCGTACGTTAATTTAAATGTTTGGAGATCCACTCATTATCCAGTTGTCAGGTATCAACTCATGACAGATGGATTGAAGAAATCGGTGCTAAAATGTGTCATGTATATCCAGCCATAAGTGCGATACTTATTGACTGTTCTGCCAAATGTCCTATACCAAATTGGATACGTATTTGCTGATCTGGCTGGAGATCAGTTTCCGTCTGTGGTATAGAGACGTCATGTACTATTCGGGTACATGGTAACCGCATCCGTGGATGACCAAACATGTGAGTCTATACATGGTAGTATATGGCCCACCTTTAAACCCACTCTTCTTAACATTTTTTCCAGTTTCTTCGACAACGGGCATACCGGTTTTTCTGTACTGCGACATCAACCGATACCAAGTTTGCACTGAAATGTGGCCCCACGAAGCTCTTGCACCAGTATATGCCATCTACTGCATCGTTATGATGTATCTCGGCCCACTGACAATTATATCCCTGTGCTACCTGGCAGTTATCATCAAAGTTTGGGAACAAGTTATGCCAGGTAAGTAACATTTTGGGAAAGATTTTCAACATCAGCAGTTAAATAGTGCAATCATCTACAAGAGTGTAGATATCACAGAACAGTATGTTCTGGTTTCATTTCAAATTGCGGAATGAATACAACTATCGTGTATTGTGTCATAGCTCAAAGAACATAGATTGCACTTTTTGTAACCCATTTTCGTACGTAAGACAGTTTTGGTGAAGGACTGTTATACAATGTTATGCAGTAAGTAAGGTTGGGACGATGTATTACTATTACCCGGATGCCCGGTAGTGTACAGTATTCACGATTTGAGAGGATTTATGCATATGACTTTTTCCTAATAGGCTATAGCTGGAATGTGAGTATTTTGCGGATTTTATAGTCGCATATTAATCTTTATGAATCACCCAGACAACCTTTGTCATATTATGGAGAGCATCCGATATATATTGGGAAATTCAGTTCCAACTAAGAATAGAACCGGGACCCGCTTGGATGCTTTACATTACAACATATTTATGTAACTGTTATATTTTATGTTATCTATACACGTTGTTCGATAATGTATGGATGTATCAGTTACATAGGCTTGTTTGAAAACGCATTACTTCTTTTCATGGATAACACCACTATGCCCAATGTGTGAAATGCCACGATGATATCCTCGAAAATACCCGCGCAGAGTGACTCTAAACACTATATTTATTTGAGTGTCAATTGCTGTAGCACCTATATTACAAGTTAGATGTCAGTAATTTACAGACACGAACATTGCGTCGATTGGTTGATATCGAAAATTAACAATTGACCTATTTTACTGATTGGTCACAGACCAACTCTTCATTTTACAACCCATCGGTTGCGACCCGCTTTTTAACTGATATATTATAATAGTCAATATGGAGATACAAAAACACATTACACACACATCGAAACCAGTAATAGGCCGTGTGCCGTAGCACGAAAAACCCTCCAAAAAGTGTTTTGCATTTCAATTCGGCGAAAGTAAGAAATTCTACCACAGCTACATAGAAAATCATGTAAATTTTCATGAAAATAATCTTCCCAGACCTGTTGTTTCTCATCAAAATTTTTTTTCGTGGTAGAAAGAATACTACAGAAGAACATTTGAGCGGAATTCCAAGACTGAAATATTTCCGTAGGTGGGTGAAAAATAGAAAAGTAATTTTGAAAATAGATAGCGCTTTTTCACTTGTTCTCCTTGTAGTTTTCAATGAGAGTTCTGTGATTTTTCAAAGGGAATATTATGTTGATCTTGCCTGGGTGAGGACAGACGGATGTTTACGGGGTTTACAGTGATTTCACGGAATATAAGACCAGAGTTATCAAGAGAAGGCTCATCACCGCAATTTTCAGTTCATATATGAAAATAAATGAAATATGCGTAGCCAGTCAGTGGCCAATCGTCCCCATTGCTGATGACGGCTCCGAATCACAATGTAAGAGACGATTTTATAGGGACTACCCCTCCCCCTGCCACTGTTGTCCTAACATTCTCAGTGGGTATGTTTCAAGTGTTGATATTTCCCCCTTTCTTCAAACGAAAGTTTCTTGTTCAACTAGAGGCGCATACCGCCGGTTCTCTAATGATAGGGGGCTGGACTCGCACTGTACCGTCTGTCATAAGGGCGCTACCACTGAGGTTCAGTGTTAGGAGAGGAGTGACACAACCCCCAACTTCGGTAGTGAACCCTGCAAGTTCTTGGAAGTATCTATACTGTTAGTGTGTGGCGTTAAGTTGTGATTATCCCTCCCCCCTCTTACTTTTGACGGATGGACCATTTGATTAACCTACAGCTGTTGAACTGGTGCTATGGCCACTCACTCAAATATTCGAATATCCGAAGAGAAAACGATGTGTTCGCGCTCGGTGCCCTGACAAATGGGATCCTTTGCTAGTTGAATGGCACTGTTCAGTTTTTCCCATGCGTAGCATCACGCATACCACAGCAGTGGAGGTATTTCAAAGTCTCATTAGTTGTCCACCCAGACAACTAATCTCCAGCTGTTGGTGTGATGCTCAAATCCCTCAGATAATAGAGTGGTCGAACGGTATCAGTGACGCTTAGCAATATAATGGGTCCGATTCATTCCGGGTTCTATTCTCACATTCACTTTCAGGCGTTTTTCTCCGGGGGTGGCTGTACTCACAGTGACGAATGGCAGGGTATTGGTACCCAGGCTCCGCTGTGGTAGAGTGGACTTGGTATTCATGGGGGGGAGCCGGGGAGTGACTGCTGTCGGTTAGTTGCAATAAGTCTCGTTAGTCAGCTGTACGCAGATACAGTGGTTGAACTAAAAAAGCTTCCGCTCATCCAGGATGTGAAGTGGTTAGATTCTGGTATTCACTGGTCGTCCATCGGAAGGGGAAGTAAAATAACAGTCCCGGGAGAAGGTCGGGATTGGTTACTGTCCACCCCTGCCTTTAAAACATCTGAGCACTAGTAGGAAAGAGAGTGCGAGTTATCGCCGGTGCTCATCCAGGATCATCAAGGCCACGGAGAGCCCTTTAGTGGCTTCCTGAACATGTATCAATCAAATCAAATCTAACATAGAAAAGCTAATGTCAGCGCCCATTTTATTTAAAGGAGGGTGGTATCAGACATGTGACCACCTCTGACAGGTAATGCAGGTCCATTGCAAACGACACCGCTGTCAGCGCCTAGCTCTCCGAAATCTGAGCTAATTTATCCTCCCAAACTCTCAACTTAGGCCTGCTCGTCCCATCACGCCCGTAGCATCCAGTCTTCATATGGCTAACCTGCTAGCAGGCAAGTATTCCATACCCACAGTCGCACACAGTGTACTTTACTATTGTAAAGAATACTGAATGAATTGAAATACTTGTCCACAACCATTTATTATCACTTTTCAATATTTCACCAATAGTTCATATGCAGAAGACTATGTTGTTCTAGCTCTACTTAGCAGATGAGTTTCACGTATACGAGGTTGAGAGAGGCTGGATAGAAGAAAATAAACATGTGTATCTGTGAATTCATCTAACACCTCAACTGACAATACAGTGCAAAATGAATTATCAAGACATAATTTCCTTAATGCAAACATTCGTTTGGCATGTGAGTACGGATGGGATCACACAAGTATTACTATTATTATTATTATATAACAGATTTGAATAGCACTTCTTTCAAAACGCGCTTCACACAGAAAGAATATACAAGAATAAATGCGATGAAAATGATGTAGAAAATAGACAAGACTAAAGTTAAAATTGAAGAAAACTGGTAGAAGGATGAGGAATGCGTATGAAATCCTAAAATGATAAGAATAGTAGAAACATATAATTATAGTAACAATAATTATACAGTGTACATGGAATGTAAAAAAATTGCAGTCAAAACCATTGTAATCCTAAAAGAAGTGTCTGTTACTCGACAATATGCAGGTCATGACACTAGTGGACTGGAGTAGATATCTGCTTCAGCAAATTATGTTATCCTTCTCCCTACCTCTTGTGATAGAAGGGCATCGCGTCTTGAGGGCAATATGTTCCCCTAGGTCGAAATACCATTACCCCCACCCCACCCACACTCTTCTAGAGTGGAGTTGGCAGGCAACCAGCATGAATAATCATTTCATTACTCCTCGTACTCATGTGACGATCAAACATCCCAATTTGAAGGTAACATACTCCCCAAAGTTAGCATATTTAAATCGCCTCCGATAGGCTGTGTGAGTGTGGCAGGGGTAAATTCAGTTCCAAAGTTATCAGACCGATGCTGCTCATCCACAATGTATGAGCTGCCGATGATATGCATTCGGGTGTCAGGACAGCCTGGCTTCCTGAGGTAGACTACATCCTTTTCTCCGGTATGCAGGACCGAGTGGTCTCGGACACTGGCTCTATGACTGCAAGAATAATGAGAAGAGAGGTCCTGAGATTCTGCACAAGAAGACGAGATTCGCAAATTCCATGATGCACTTTCAATATTTATGAGTTCTGGAAACTAGATCAGCAATCTTCATCGAGCATGGTAACTCATTGGTACCAAATATGTTTAGTTTATACTGGAATGTGCAGCTGCCAGCCTACCACCTGAATCATATGGCGACAGCATAATATGACACCACGAACATACATGTAGACGAAAAAGAAATGGATAAAGATCGCTATCTAAGTGTGGAGCGCCACCACGGTTAGCGTTCTTCATCGCGATAAAAAAATAATGATTGTGAAGGCCACTAGAATAAATTGTAGGGAATGATGTTTCAGGGCTGCTCGATACGCATCGAAACCATATATGCTGTGGTCTCACATTGTTGCTTTTCTTTCCTGAGTTTCCTCTTCCTCATAATGCATTTTTCAAAATATCCAAACGGGAGATCTTGTTGACGACAAAGTTGCCATGGTTCAAACATGAGAGAGAGGCAGTATTATCAGGCTTACACCCCTTCCTTATTTTCAACTAGGCAGACTGGTCATGGCCATAATACTAACAAGGTTTGTTTCAATTTCACAATCAGTACCGGTTCCATATGAATACACCCTGACGTATCGTACATCACACCTCTTCCTCAACTCTAATTCAAACAACATAAACCACTGAGCCTAACGATGACATCTTTGAAGATGTTACTACCGAACTGATCAATACCACCACCCCTAGCTCCACAAATCAAGGCCCTAGGCCCCAACACTCATTTGATCATAGGCCTACACAGGCAGGGACGGATTCATAATTCGAGGCTTTCAAGCCCGGGTTTTTTGACAAGTGAACGACACATCGCCAGTCACATTAGCCTAGGCATCACAATTCTATGTCCAGTGTTGTGCCTAACGTTGAGCTTTATCCGAAGCCCTAAGTTAGTCCCGATGACGCAACATTCACTCGGCAGATTCCGGCCTGTTTTCCACCCAGTAGAATTCACTCTTGGGCGCATCTTGAAACTTCATATCTGGACTTCTCGCTAAAAGCGATAACATCGCCAACCCCGGCGCTGTCACGATGTATGGATAGTTTTTAGCCGTGGAGGCTACTTCGGTGCTGGACAAGCTGAGATCGCTATTGTTGTTATCAATATACATGCCAGATGTAAAATAAGTGTTACACGTTCAACGCCCATTGATTGGTCCACGCTTACGTCATACCTATAAATGTGCACTGACTCCATCTGGGAAGATTGCTTCTGATGTTCTCCTATATTCTAGCCTAATTTGTATTGGAAATTTGATTACACTAAGTGAAAGTGAAATGCTCATGAACGAAAAGAGCACAGGGCTCACGGCCTGTAATAGTGAACATGTCTATAGTACTTTTTAGAATCAATCACAGGGAAAATATGATCCAGCATGTCATGTGAGAGGAAACAACCCATTCTAGTATTTGTATACTGATTGATGAAACGTGGTTACCATCGGGTAGTCATTATTACTAGGATCAATGATTATAGCAAGTAATGGACATAATCTTGCAGTGAAAATAAATTGGAAATCATGAAATCGTAGATAATAGCTAGCTAAGTGGTTACTGGGCGAGTTAATTGATCAAGTAATGGACTGCCACATGCACTTTATGAAGATTTGAAATAATAGATCAAAACAATTGTCGATAGCCTAGACATCCACGTTTGAAGTGGCGGTTTGTCTGTGAGCCTTGCACTCAGTGGCTTAGCCAGGGTATCAGCCCGGGGGAGGGGGCAATCACTGTCCCGGGGGATTATTCTAGGGGCAGGGTACAGTGTGTCCCCTCCACTCTGGGAAATTGTGGCTTCCGGATATTGGGCTAGATGAGTGCAGAATGGTGCTATATTTGATGCTAGATTTCAACTGAATATATATCCAGAGATTCCTACTTTTGGGGCAGTGTTTGAGTAATTTGTTCGTCTTGATTGAATCTTCCTGATATTTTTGCATTCCACTTCGCGTTAAACACCATCCGGTGCCGGAGGTTGCGTTTGCACACGGGCACACACCCTCACTCATGGCCGGATTAGGCGTGTGGGGGCTCGAGGCACGCGGTATGAGGAGGCCTATAATCAAGCTTGCGAAACACTATAGAAACTAGATTACTGGTAGTTGTTTTCAACGGAGCCCAGGTGGGCGGAGCGAGAAAAATATTGAGAGGCTAAAATGTACATGGACATTTTGGAGTCTCCAAACCCTCTAGAAGGCCGAAATGAGCACTTCCCGAGATGTCTGAGCTGCAAGGTACCCAGGCCACGAGTACGGGTTGCATGCCTGGAATCGCTCAATTAGCGAGAATTAAATAATAATGCATGTCAGATAAGTTTGTTTAATTATCATAATATCTATATAGTAATTATAATAATTATGTATCTGAGCGTCTATGCAGTCAAGACAGTATGTGTGTGTGTGTGTGTGCGTGTGTATGTTTGTATATATGCAACGCTTGAATGATTCCGAACTTTGCAACCAGGTTAAAAGACACAAAACACGAACTTCCCCCAATTTGGGAAAGAATTTCGAACATTGCAGAATTTGGAGGGGAATTCCCTGATTTGGGGGAAAATTGTGAACATGACTAATTTCGGATATTTATATAATATATACATATATTTATATACATATGTTCCATGATATTAGGAGTATTGCGGGTCTCAATCAATTTCAAACTTTGGTGAAAAGATACGGATTACTGGTTTTGCCTCAATTTGAGGTACACATTGAAACAATGCAGAATTTGAACGGAAATTCCCTGAATCGACGGCAAATTGTCACTTTTGCAAATGTTCAATGATGTTCCAGAATTGCAAACCTCAAAATGTATACAATTTTAACTATGGGGGTGTAGCGTATTGTTCACATTGAATCAATTTGAGAGGCAGACTGTGTTGGCCAGTTTACCCAGTGTTGATTATGACCCCGAAGTTGTCCTGTGATTCTGATTGAATGATAATAAAACGATAACAATAATCAAGTGATAATGTCGTTATCAGTGTGAAAAAAGAATACTTCGATGAGATGCTCTTACTTATGAAAGTCCTAACCTTAGCTTACATAAAATCCTTTGACTAGTTATAATATAGACGAATTATTATTCTGTTTCGTAGGGGTAGAGGACTTGTTGATGAACTCGATTTTTGTTTGTCTATCTTAGGTATGGATGGCGCTCATCTGCAATACAGCGGGAAGGATGTACGTCAGAGGCGTCACGTTACATGGATGGTCCTAATGGTGGTCCTGGTTTTTGCTTTCTGTTGGCTACCGCTCTATATCTTCAATATCTGGATAAGATTAGCCAAGGAAAACTTCCCTAAAAATACAGTGACGTACGTCTTCAAAACCGCCGGCCTAATTTTAGCCTACTCGAACTCTTGCGTCAATCCGTTCATCTACTCGTTCATGGGACAGAACTTTCGAAGGCACTTGAGGAGAGTTTGTCCAATCTGCTGCTCAGAGCCAAAAAACGGATACGCCGTCGGTGCGAGCCGGCGGACTGGAACAACCGGCGTAGACGAGCATCGGATGGTGAGAATGCGAAGTGGATCCAACTACAGCATGACTGCGGACTCTATAGACATGAAACGGCCATCTAATGGTTCCATGGAAACGTGCACGAGAAAAGTGCATTGAAAGAAACGTCTCCTTCAGATGGACGCATCTACGAATAAATTCACGACGTTCCAGAGAGGTTGTCGTGCCCCTCCCAAAACTTTGGCAACGTCATTGGTCTTCTACCCTTGAAAGTGAACAGGGGCTCCACACAGATTGCGTAACAGGCATACTCATATTTATGAGAGACGAAAATATGGGCGAGGAATATGAATATACCTACATCTAATATATTATATTAGGAAGTACGAGTTCCGCCATCATTGTCAGTATGGCCCGAATTGACAGTGAATATGAACATTCTATGATAGCAGGACTCATTCTGTAATATAAAAGCGTTCTGTTTCAAAAAGCCTGAAGTTGACCTTTTATACCCCGTTCCATTGTTACCCGCTACAATAGATATAGACCTATATAGGTTACAAACCTGAGAGGTCCGCTGTTCGATTCGTGGTGAAGCCATGTGCTTTTCGCTACTTCCAGATGTGCGATCTTCACCCACAATTTGTATATGTAAACATATAATGTACATTATTCATTTAGTTTGAGTGGTGATGTACGAGTTATACGCGTGTGCACTTACGCGTTTGTATGAACTGAGTAGCTTTGTGGGGGTGAGGTTATACTTTCAGTGATTGACGGAGATTTGACTGCATAGGCAACCCTTCATTTTATCTTTATTCTTCAGATTGATTCAACTGTGCCTGATTTCCGTATAACTAACGGAGCTTTGTTTTAGCATTTCTATTTCATCGTTTTGTGTCGTCAAAATAGTATAAAAAACTTTTTCGGTTCTAAAAGGAACCCTATAGAAATTTCATTGGGTTCCTTTTAGAACCAAAAAAGGTTCTAAAAGGGTT
>JAUOBX010053318.1:0-13538 GCA_032360705.1 Eupentacta quinquesemita
CGAATCCCCGATCCTAACTATGAATTTATTTGAATATTTCATAATACGGGCATCCAATTCAGGGAGTCGTCATATATATCTTGCATTTTCTACCTCTTGAGATATTAGAATACATCTATTTATCATTGCTCCCAAATGATCATGCGGTACAGCAGACCCTCCCATGATATCCTGGATACCTTGACCTTCTGGAGAGATCAAACTACGTCCGACTCAGTTTATTTTTTACTGATGTTATTCGTGCAGTATATGACTTATCGGGTATGAATGATCCCAATCCTATTATCCATGCATACTGCGTCGACTTATATCCGCAATTCACTGTCATAAATACTGGGCAAAAATTACTAGTTGTAAAGATCTATCCCTGCCCAAATGATGAACTATCGATGTAGCATAGGCTCTGTCCATTAGTTGGTTGCTCTACCCAACTTGTTGGGGATGGTTAATGAATACTTGCTAATATTTTTATATATTTGCTAAACCCTATTCAACATTGGATAAAAGGAATGTTGTCATTTACATGACTTGTGCCAGGCGGTGACGAATCAATGCAAACTCGTCAGGCATTTAGGAAAGTTCAGCAGAGATTAGTTCGTACAGTCAACTGTCCTTAGGGTGTACTAACTGTCGAACTGGTTCGCGCACATGTCGAACTTGCTTGGCCAGTCATGCCCGATATGGGCAACTGGTTGTCGCACATGTCGAACTTGCTTGGCCAGTTATGCTCAATATGGGCCGAGGTGAAAACAGGAAGCAAAAGAAAGGATGAGAAACTATGGAAATGTCTGAATAGATATACGATGACGAGACAATCACAATCCTGTAATAACTGATATTCGGATTTCGACAGTTCTTTAGCATTCTGATGCAAAACAGGCACACACTGAACATAGACGTAGAAATCAGTTCATACAGTTACAGCACCTACGAAAGATACAGATTCGTACATTTGAAGATTACACTACCGGTCGCATAACAAATTATTTGTGGATATGTTTTGGCTGAACTATTACAAGGCATCCGTTCCAATTGAAAGTCACCCACATCTCGTTTTTATAGGTATAGCTTTGTTCGAAAGTTTGATACCAGATGATATTTCTATGCTGATAGTCACAAATTCATAAAGGAAGAATCGCAGTCGTTTTAAAGTAGTATCTAATACAGGTTCAAGTATTATGGTAGGGATTGAGATGATGAGTACACGACAAGAAACGCATTGTTTTTTGTCACGTCGGAGGTCCCTCGAGATTACCGTCGTTGGAATCCATCATAACTATAACAGGTCTAGACCACTTGGTGTGACTAGGGTGACAGCTGATGTGTATCTTCCATTTTGAGAGCACAACAGGTTTCGGCCGTGAGCATTTCAGAGACAAATTGCGAGATTCCGAAAATGGTTATTGTGGCTCAATTTTGGTTGGTAAACACGACAGCACGACCCCACTCGGTTGACCCAGTCTTATATCTGATATCTGTGCACAGCCCAATGGTTACATGGAAACAACTAGGGTCATGCTAAATGTCATAAGTGACCACCATGTAGACAAGATAAGTCCAGAATGTTTGGAATGATTAAGCTGATTTGTAAATGGAAGGTTCGTGGAAGTTCGAACAAATTGCGAATAATATTGACGGATATAGGCATGTATGGAATCCTGATTGTGGGATAAATTACTTCTTCAAGCGTTAGTGGAATCTTGTCTACTGCAAATTGACAGAGTGGTACTCCTGGATAAACGTACGTGCAGGACGGATACGGCAGAGCTAAAATCATTTGTATATATAGTCAATTAACTTCTCCAGTACATACTCATGCATCTGTAATGCGTTGATTTTGCCCAGGAAAAGGCCAAGTAGGACCTGAGGGTGATGACGACCTGAGCAATGGAAATGAAAGGTTTGGCCATTTCCGTTTGCATTTTTTTGGGGAAATAGGAAACGCAGGAATGCTTAGGGTTGAACTGATAGTGAGTTTTTGAACACTGTATGAGTTATGTATAGTCCCAGGGCTGACATGTCGCAAGGGTGCTGAGTATCGTGGACAATTAATATTCCATTTTCACATAGGTTGCCTCCTAATGGCGGGCAAGCTACGCACGATGACACCACAAACAAACTATCCTGTGAGGGTTACATCTGGAGACAAATGGCGTGAAAGGTTCTCTGAGAACTGAACAACTCACAGCATATTTTCTCTCGCAAAAAGGGGGAAATTGTGGAATAGTTAAAATGCTGACTGTGTTTGCTTAGAAACAGCGTGGTTGACCACATCGGATGGATGCAGCTCCTACTTGGTAAGAGTGTAGATGTATGTTCCCAGTTATGTTTACATGCAACCGAGGTTCTTGTCGAAGGTAACATGGGGGTCTACACAAGAAAGTGCCTGACAGATTCAGGACTCATTCTGTTACAAACTGATTACTGACTTCCCACTCCTTCATACTCGAGATACTTGTCAAGTAGCAACCAGTAAATAAATTACTTTGCATCTTGTTTCCTCTTAGAATGACGTTATCAATCGAGATTGCGTAACCTGAATGAATGAGATTAGTGGCATATATGGATATTTACATTGTAAACACCCATGGATAATAATTGATCTTTTTATTCATTTATTTATTCATTCATTTTTTACTCATTCATTTATTCATTTATTCAAAATAATTATATGCACATTTACTGAATTCTCTCGTCAGACAGGAGTCTTTAGGGATAAATTCGATATATATCCTTGTCTATCTTTTTTCTGCTGTCACATTGTTATGGTTTGTGGTCCGGCACCTTGCTTCTTCGATAAGAGTTTGAATATTTCTCTTATTTGAAATTACTATTTGATAAGGATTTCCGTGATAACAATTGGGGTCAATGCGGAGATTTTTACGAGAATCATCCCCATTTGCTAACACTAATCATAATCCTTAACCTAATCCCCAATACTAACAATGAGTACAATTGATTTTTTATACAACGCCACCATTCAATCACGACGGCGTTGTAAAGTCTTAGCATGAACTGGACAATTGTATATTTAATTAAATCTTCCAAGGATTTCGGAAATCGTTTTCAGTTCGTGGCTGATGAATATATAATTATATATATTTTTTTTTTCTGCTGTTTCATTGTTATGGTTTGTGGTCCGGCACCTTGCTTCTTCGATAAGAGTTTGAATTTTTCTCTTATTTGAAATTACTATTTGAAATTAATATTTGAAATTACTATATATATATATATATATATATATATATATATATAAACTCAGTTTTCAGTAAATTCACCATCTGAATCCCAAGGAGATCATTTCAATTTTCAGTGATATGACCTCGCGAAGCGAAGCTAACGCTGACCTTATTCGATGCAAATTCATTAGCCAATAGAAGTGGTCAACGTGATTGTGAGGACAGTGATCCCCTTTGACTAGTGTAATATCAAGAAAATTCAATTCCCACGTTTTTTTTTCGTTAAGGCGGTGAGAGTGGAATTCGATTGATTATTACTTCGGGTGTCATGACATAACGTGGGAGAGGAAAAATAACTCAGTGCAAAGTCAATGCCTTTTTTCTTTCACTACACGGACAAGGTGCACTTGTTATAAATGACAGTTCACCTAATTTTTCTAGGATATAGATGCTAGTGCTCATCATATTCGAAGGCAAAAAACACAGTATGGAGAAACAATATTGTGTAACTCAATAGCCACCTCAATTTTGAATAATTTTGGTGACGTCATCAGACCAATCCTATTAAAGTGGATACCACAAAGAAGAGATGAATGCTGGGCTCCGGGATTAACACTAGTCTTTATGGGACACGGACTGTCCGTTTAGGAACTTAACTTACAATATTTCGTCTCCGACTAGTATGCGCTAATCATAGTAAAGTATCCGAGGTGTTTTGCAATGTCGTCCCCTTCTCTAATTGTTCGTCGATTTAAGTCTTTGTTGGGTATTGTATGTTGTCATTATTCATGTTTTCATATTGAAACTGAAACATATTTATAACGAGTCTAACTGTAGGAACACAAAAAGGATGCATTCCACTACGAGATATCGAGATATCGTACATCTTCGGATATCCGAATATAATCGTTTTTCTATAGTCAGATAGGGAAAGTTTTCAAAAGAAACAGAGAAGGTATTATCGTGCCACAGAATGTGTTTTTTTCACCCATTTCAAAAAGACTAGTTGATCATCAGTATTATCAGTGCCGATGAAGTAGGCCCACGTACATCCATGAAATTAAGTCACTGGAACAGTCAAGACAAGGTTCGTGGAGCCGAATAGCAATTGAGAATTTTCAGAATCTTATTCCGCCTAATTTTGGGATCTCAGTCATTCATATCGCCCAATATAGATTCGATAAATTTATTATTTACGCCCGAAGGAACTCCAATCGTCAACCGCTTACTGACCTTAGACTTTTCCTCACGCCTAATAATTCACAAAGGTCACCAACTATGCTTGCCTGTCAGAGCTAGCTTCAACGGAGGAAATGTATCGACTGAATTCAGGGTTTAAACAAATATCTCGTTCAAATGCCCAGTATTGGCTATTGTAATAATTATAGATTCCCAAAAATGCACACAGCGAACTATCGTCGACATTCACTGCATGATACCCTGCATCAATTAGCAATTACCTCCGATGAGAAACACATCAGTGAGAAAAAGGGTGGTAATTTAGGCATGAGAAATTCTGAAGTGGCACTACGTTTAAACGAATAACGAATGAACAAGAGGGCAATCCACAAAATGGCATATCTCATCATGCAGAAGCTATGGGTTAAGTTGGTCCGGCTTCTTCCTTGAGGGTCCAATGAGTAGTCTAACATTACAAACACAAGAACATAACGAGAGCACAACAAGGTTTATTGATTAGATTAGATGAGTGCATTTTTCTAAGGGGTACAAACATCAATTCCTCGGGGGCTCTCATGCCCTAGCTACCCATCCATTCCTCTGTGAGATTGCAGTGAAGGTTGGTTGTGGTTTATATGCTAACAGTAATGTATGGAGATAATGTAGGCCTAGATTAGTACAAGGCTAGTAGTCCATTTATATGTGCACACTACACGGAAAGAAACATTCGGAAGTGAAATAAACATAGTATTCCAGCACCGCTTTATGGCAAATAAAACTATAAACTTGCTTTACTGTGTTTACATTTTAACAACCAGAAATTGGAGGCGCATTCGAATTCCAATATTTTGACACTTCACTCATCATTGTGCTCCTTCTCCCCTACCCCAAAACTTCTTTCGGAAGATATGTGGTCCCCCGATTCTCAATCTCTGATAGAAAATTAAAAAATAGGCCTAATATGAAAATGTGGGTTCGAAAGACCACTCAATGATCTGCCTGGAATGAGGATAGGTTATTGCCAATAGTCCTATTGACATCCTTGCGTTCAGATACTAGACTCCACCACCAGAACCATTCTTTTCCCGAAAAAATATATAGGGCTGGGGAATACAAAAAGTATTCACAAATTCAAAAAGCCTCATAATGAAAAAGTCATGTTACCTTGACAACTAATTGCTCATCCATCTAAGATGGCCACAGCAACTCAAGCCCTGGAACAAACAACTGAATCCAGGAAATGGAAAGGAGGATTATACTTAGCTAACCATATCCCGCGATGCATTAGGCGTCTGGGGATATAATGGACTTGGAGGGTGAGGCGCCCCTGGGAACTTTATGCGGTAGCAGACGAGCTCTCCCCCGCTTGGTGTATTCATTTAAAACTTGGTACACATGTCCGCCCTAGTGAAATCTCGGGTGGATTCGAAAGTTGACTTTGCCGTCCTAGCTACATGACTGCTGCTAAATGTCACAGTTCGACCCGATTTAAGTGAATTTCCCCGCCCTCAAATTCCACATTTTCCCCCAAATTTGTGGGTAGACCTATAATCTGTAACATTTCACCTTCTTGCAAAGTTTGGATTCAGTTGAGCCTCCATAGGGTACCAACTATAGGGTACCACTCAATGCAAGTAACTTCCCAGGATGATTGTTACCATAGGAACTGTTGCTATGGCGACCAGCACCAGTGGATATGGGTGAAATAGCAAACTGACTACAATATCTCATCCGGTCCTATGGGACTGATGAGATAATAATAATACAATAAAGAAAGAATTCGACAGGAATAAGGTTGTATGAAAAGTAGTCGGGGTGTCATACTCACAGAGGAGTGGTAAATGTATCGGTGCACAATTTCACAATGATATAATTGGATATTTCATTATTATTGAAAATATGATCGTAACCAGTAGGCTATACACTCCGACAATCGACGTCATTAACGAACGAACAGTGTTTGAGCGAGATGGTGCAAATATTCTATCAGATAATGAAATAGGTTCAATCTTTCCAAAAATGAAATAGTATGTACTATTGCACGAAATAACAATATGTGTTTTATATGACCTCAACATCAAAAGAGGAATGTTTCACATTCACTTTGTTGTGTTGCTGTTCATTTTGTGTTGATAGTATTTTTGCCCGCATACACAAAATATGCCAGTAGAGAGGTTAGCGAGAGTCTTCGAAGATGGTCATCAGTTGGCATTGATCATTGTCGCTGTTTACGTTTCTAATACATCATCACTTCATCGGCGTTGTTTATCGCACTTTTGCATTAGTACTTTTCATGGAAGTTTTATAACAATCGTGCGATAGTACTTCCCATCCAAATACATGTGACCCCAAATGACAAGTATAGAATTGTGTGTTACGAACTATTTTCAATCTTTAGTTACTAAGTGTCGTTATTACAGTATTAGGTTACTAGGTACGATCATGTTCATAACGTTGTCATGAAAACGTTTGCATGTCGATTTGTTCGTCCTTGGAACCGTAGTTTGTGTAAGCTAGGCAATAATTGATCGCTATCGTCTTGACTCTTACATACATCGATTTGTTCATTGTTCACTTTGTTCTCAAAGACTAGTGATTTTGAATCATAATTGTAGCTCGATATTGACTGATCGAAGGGTCGTTGAATGTCGAGGCGAATTGATTTATTCTTCCTGAGTGACTAAATATAATGCAAATCATTAACTGTATGACGCAATTAGATCAAACTCTTACATTCAGAACTTATCCTAGGCTTGAATCGTTAGGCAGTGCAAAGAGGCAGTGTTGTAGTCGAGACCGGTCTCGGTCTCGGATTTCCCCCAAATTGCCGGTCTCGGTCTCGGATTCGACGCCATACCTACAGTATCTAACCCTTACCAAGAATTCTGACATTAAACAGGCGATCCCATCTGCGGTAACAAATGTAATTCTAAATAATTCAATAAATTTAGGCTCAATGACACAATGCCTAACTGGAATATCGCTTCCGTTGTTTATAGCATATTGTACTTTGGGAATGGTATTTATACCGATCACCACTCGCTTGGAATCGTAACTTTATCATGGCACCATAGTGAAATCTCGTATTTCGAACGTGGACGCTCCGTTACTGCTCCATTAGAAATAAACTGACATTTATATAGCGCTCACTTCTACAGCGGATTGCAATCAGTGGCGCTTTACAAACAACGGATAATGCGAAATGGAACGACTCACTGATACGCCAATGAAGAAAGATGGGTTTTAAGTTTCCCTCTGAAAGTAATGAGGGAAGTACATTCTCTAATATCCAAAGGAAGCTTGTTCCATTTCTGTGGACCAGCCACCGAGGAGTCACCATGTCTATTCGTTCTAGTTCTAGCCACTGTGAAGGTAGGTCCAGACTGCTGTGCAGGTTCATGTGATATCGAGCATAGTACACTACACACAGCTTGTGCGCTACACTGTACTGCACTCATAGTTATTTTGACGTGATTTATGCGATTTTTATAATTCTATATCATATTTGAGTGAAATTTGGTGAAAGTGGATGTGGAAGTTATGGTCATCAAATGTTCATAATTTATGCGGGGTTATAACTATAACCTATACACATGGGCGGTATACCCGGCTGCACATGTCTAGGTAATTTCTCACATCTCCAGCGTCTCGCATCTCCAGTCTGCAAACCATACTATGCTCAAAGGGAGATTTAATAACTCGTAGTCCACATCCACATGTTTAACACGACAAATATTTCAAGGGCATACTGATATAGCACACGAATAACTGCTCCCATACCACGTGAGCAAAAAGCTCAAATGAAAGAAACCTACTAGCCGCAAGGCAGTATTGTCCTATACCCATCATATCCTCTTCTTTCTATATATAACGTGAGTGTATGTACAGATGTAAATGTTAAAAAAAGGCCTAGTTTTAAAATGTTATCACTGACGTGTTTCTATCAAACTATTCGCGTCGTAAATTGAAGACTGATGAAGGTGTAAGGCATGACCTAGTTAGCATGTGATGTAAAAATTCTTAAATGTTGCCACTGTGGTCTTCATATATGAGAAAAGTAAGATGCACAGATGTGTTTTATCGAACGTTAGTGTGAAGTCAAAACCTCGATTCCCAGTGCGAAATTTCGGTTCATTGCTCATTGCTCATTTGCTCATTTCCTTCTAGAGGTGGCGGACAGAGTATGAGAATAATTCATTACCAAAATGTTTTTTTTTTAGGAATAGCGGTAGCGCGAGGGCCAATGCTGATATTTTTACAAGAATTATTCCTGTTGCTAACCCTAATCCCTAACCTAGTCCCCAATCCTAACAATGAGTATAATTGATTTTCATACAGCAACACCAGCAAATCACGACGATCGTTGTAAAATCTCAGCATCAACTGGGCGCGAGAAATTAGTGCAAGCCTGCATGTATTATTTTCGAGCTGGAATATTGCTTTGAACAAATTCAGTTGGCATTTGATGTTTTGTGGATATGTTCACCACGAACTGGGCGTAGAAATTTCCCAATCAACACAATAATGTTACATATTCCAACGCGATTGGTTGTCTCATTGTGCAAAAAGCTCATGTGGGACGAGTACCGTATTGTTTCTGTAAGACAAGGATGGTGGTATATGTTGGAATAACAGGCACCCACGAACTTACCACACAAAAACGATGGCATCTAGCTAGGTTCGTTGTGATAATAATATCTCGTTCTTATATAGCGCTTTTTTATGTCGATGACATGCTCAAAGCGCTTCACAGGATATTACCCTTGATCATAAGTGACTTGTCAAACCCGCACTATATAGTGCACAACTCTTTCTGATACTCTCGAGAGTGTTTCATTCCATTCATATATTCCATTCGTACCTCTCCATTCCTCACTTATTTCACCCTTGTCAGTCGCAGCATCAATCTATTTAGGTTCATATTGCCACATACAGCTTTGATCATGGTTCTCGGTCAGTCGTGTTTCCACGCCGTAAAGCATCGCTGGCTGGACTACAGCTTTCTCGATCTTTCCCTTGACCCTGTTCGACACTTTTCTGTCGCATAATATCCCATTCATTCTCTTCCAGTTATTCCAACTATAGCCTGTGATCTTCTATTGTCCTCACTGTCCACACCGCCCTAACTTTCGAAAGTGCTTCCAAGGTACCTGAACTCCGCCACTATTGGAATGTTTTTTGTGCCAATTTTGAGTTCTGCCTCGGCATTTCCGTGCAGGGCAGCACATGTACTCTCACCTCTTCCTAGGAACTTTCATCCCACTTCATGTACACCAGTTGCTCAAATCTATTCTAATTTCGTCGTATCTTCGGAACAGAGAACCACATTATCTGCGAACATCATCTGTCATGGTGCACTCTTCCACACCTCTTAACCAATTTCGCTCAGAAACACAAGTGTTGGATTCATCCTTTCTCATTATTCAGAGCAAATACTTTGCGTTCGGTAGGCCCCCTACTCACATGGACGATATCGGGCAACATCACTATTTTGCAATACTCGAGAGTATTCAACTGTCGGTGGAACGGCATCCATCTATCTTATTCTTCGTGGTTCCATCTGCAGGATAATACACTGCCAGAAATTGAAGTAATCGACTCACTTTATCATTCATTTTCAGCTTTAAACAGATTCGAACTTAACGCCAAATTCTCACCAGTTAGATGTTGTATGGCGTTACTGTTGTCCCGGCGTATGCTGCAGCCCCTGTAGTAAAATAAGATTGAGGTATTTACATACTTCTCAAAGGCAGTCTGCTAAGTAAAAACAACACACGGTCACGCCTGTCCATCAGATATGCGACGAAGCAGTACATCTAGACAGTAGAGCGAGGCAATTCCACGCCCTAATTCCCGTTGTACCACCCTAGGCACGTACCTTTTATGTAAACCTGAGTGAGTGCGAGCATCTGTCTCTTTCCATTCCCGCCGTACCTCCTGATCGAGTATGCACCGCCAAGATACATTAGTTTATTTCCCGCCTTACACACTCGATGGTGGCAGAGATTCGCTTTCTCGGGGATTCCACCCCAAGATGTTAGTATGTCATCATTATTACTATCGACTCCAGGATTCAATTTCGAAAACACTGTTAAAGGTGAGGATGCGGTGGTCCTGAAACAACACGCTGTAGGAATACTGTTAGAGTGAATCCTCTGTGAACTTAAATCAGGCCATGGTAACAATTTCCGTTTAAACACCTGGACTCTCTCAGCAACAGTGGGATAACACTAGTGTTAACAAGTAGAATACTTGGCAATTCGGTGCATCAGCCGTCTAATTATATGGTATTCCTTCCATATGATTGTACGATTGTTATCAGATGTTATTGAAATGAACGTATATAACCTACTATTAACACAATCGTGTGGGATAACTCTGATAACAATTTATGTACTACTGCTAATTTGCATTATCCCATGCATGCATCAAGATTCACTCAAATACATGTTCCTGTGTTGCAACGTGAAATTCATGAAACATATTAATGCCAATTGCTAGTGTTGCTCTGATGAACTGTGTACATTAGAGCAAAATACTGTATACAAAGAAAACTTTGAATAACGTACAAGCCCTAATCATGTATCCCCATATTGCTAGTACTTTAAAACTGATAATCAATGTATTCATTCCGTGCATAAGCTCAAAACTTTTCATTCGTTGGAAGATTGAGCATATACTTTATGGAACTGTTACCGGTACTATTGCAAATATCAACATTCATTATCAGCCTGATCTGGGACGAATAGTGGAATTGTCTATATTTTTGCCCTGAAACTAGGCTTGTTCATTGACCTGTGCTAATCACTCAACACTGGACAGGACCCCACGTGACAGCCTCCCAAGAACATCACTGCTGCACGGCTTGGTCCTGAACATGATTGGAAATAATAGATAGATGAGAGTCCCGACTGCACGAAGGGGACATGTATGTGTTGGAAGTGAGCTAATTCGTGAAGCAGAATGCATGAAGAGAGTATCTCAATAGCCCAGTCTCACTCTATCACAGGACCCGCAACATGCACCAGGACAACAGTATCATATTTTCAAACCTGACGGGTGAGCAATAGCGTATGAAATTCCATTCGTTGAACGATTGAACAAAACGTATTCAACTTGGTTTCGCCTTGGTGTTGACGCGGTCAATCGTCCACCCCATAACAAAGTAACTGTTGCACTCAAAAACATCTATCTCAATCAGATGATGTAGGACATAAAGATGAAATTGTCAATATTTCTGTTTGTAAACTATGCTGGTTCATCGATTTGTGATAACCACTCATCACTGGACAGGAACCCCACATGACGGCTTTCCAAGAACATCACTTCTACACGGCTCGAGCCTGAACATGGTTGAGAATGAATTAAATAGATTGTTGAAAGTCCCGACATCACGGAGAGGCCATGTGAGTGTTTGGGTGAGCTATTTCGTAGAGCAGAATGCCTCCGAAATTATGTCAATAGCTCACTCTTACTCTATTACAGTGCCCGCAGCATGCACCAGGATGACAGTGTCGTTTCTCACACCTGACCGATGGTGATGAAATGTCATTCGTTGAACGATTGAACAAAACTTATTCCACTCGGTTTCGCCTATTAATTGTACATTCAATCTTCCAACTCATCAAATATTTTAGATGCTTCACTCAAAAACATTTTCCCTCGGTATGATCGGATAATGTAGGACGAGCCGGTGAAATTTTCAATATTTCAGCTCATACTTGTTCATTGACCTGTGATAATCACTCATCACTGGACAGCATACCACATGACGGTCTCTCAAGAACAGTTGCCTACTACTGCTGCACGTGATCCTAAACCTGATTGAGAATAAATTAAACAGATTGTTGAGAGTCCTGACTGCATGAAGACTGCTAGACCCTGTTGGGGATATGAAGGCCTTGAGTTAACTCTCCCACTGATCGCCTCTGATGGCGGCGGCAATCAGAGAACAGACGAATCAGAGGGGGTATTAAAGGGGAACTCCAGTGATAAAAAAGAAGGTGAAACTCGTCGAAACGACCACAAGGTCTAGAAGACTGCAAGAACACTGTATGTGTTCGGGTGAGCTATTTTTGTAAAGCAGAATGTCCGCAAGATAGAGCAGATATAAAAGCGGGTGAAACAATCAATATTTCTGCTCGTAAACTATGCTGGTTCATTGACCTGTGATAATTACTCATAACTGGACAAGAACCCACATGAAGACCTTCCGAAAACATCTCTGCTATACACAGCTCGATCCTGGACATGGTTGAGAATAAATTAAATAGATTGTTGGGAGTCCTGAAGGGGCCATGTACATTGTGCATGAGCTATTTTGTGGAATAGAATGCCTGCAGACAGAAAGTCAATACAGCTGATGCTGCTGCGGAATTCCTCCCGGAGCAAGTGCGTATTGTCCCAGTCAAAATAGCCCAGTCTTACTTGCGACAGGGTTGGCAATAAGCGTAATGACAAGAGTATCGCATTCTCACACTGGAATTAGTAAGAATTTGTCGTTAAGAACGCCTATCTGTGGAAGAAATAGTATTTACTACGTTTCTTGTGCAATGGTAACTCCGGAAGAAGGTGTGGTAATTGAGTTTTAATAGCAATATTAGTTCAGAAACAATCACTCACCTGCCCACAGGTGATATTGTTTTGAACGCAAAGTGAAGAATCACCTTCAGCGTCACCATAGATCGACTGCTCTTCTAGCAGTCTAGGTGGCTATATGTGGGAGAAAGAGGCGGGGTTCAAATGTTGTGCATTGTCCTGGATTTCTTTCCCCTATATCACACCTACAAATGTATATGTATGTGTGTATGTATGTGTTTATTGCTAGTGTATGGGGTTCGGCATCAACTGTTTAAGTAGCTTCCCAGCAGGACCCCCAACCTCTATGTGTAACTGCTTTCTGTATGTGTCCAGTTTTGATTCGATTGAAATAAGTCGACGTCATTCAATGATTAAATGATCAGTGTTATCATGTATCGCATTGTACCGTACTCTTGCCTGCCACGGTCAGTTTTGAGCTCACCCTATCCATATGGGTGGGTGAGCTATTGTGCTCATGGATTTAAAGGTCAATGGAAGTGCTGAACATGACTTTGCAGAATATGATTCCCTTTGACTAGTATATTAAGGAAATCCAACCCTCAAAATGTATTTCAGTCAATAAGACGAAGAAAATGAGGA
>JAUOBX010053429.1:0-13538 GCA_032360705.1 Eupentacta quinquesemita
CTCCCGTTATCGTGTAATTTGTAATCTACATAATATCCGTATAATAGCGGAAGCGCTTCTCGCCAAGGCTGACGAGCCGTTCGGAGTTGGACGAAAGTAATCAGGGGTGGTCGACTACACTTAGGGATTCACCGTTGATTAGTTTCCTTGCTCTGATGAACTCGTGGGAAGGGGTTAAATAAATATGTTAATTCCTAAATCCTCTAAACTGAACGAGCTAAGCGTGTTATACATTTCTATATGTAGCAGCTTATCTATCAGGTATACCGTCTTAACAGGACAATCGGTGTATGCATTCGTCCTCTCATTTGCAGATTAGGCTTGCAACAGTGTTCGTACATAACATTGTGATGTGTGTGGCCCTATTCACGGATAAATTCAGCTCAGATAGCCCGCATCGATTGGAAATAGGAGACAATCGTTGGCAGAACGTTGTATTGGCAAGAAAAACATAAGGCCAGCATTGGGACAACGCTGGAATGCCCACTCCTGACTGGTGTCGATCGAATCATCGTTGGCGAAGCGCAGTACAATCAATCGTACACATGAATGTTTATAACCCACATTATCATTTGTTTGATTGTTCGTTCATTTCCTTGTTCCTCCCTTGTGGGGACTTGTCAAACTCTTCCACTGAGGGTAACGACGCTGCAAATGTCAGTGTATTCATTTGTATATTCCGTTCTCCAGTTGAGATCAGTACGCTTGCCTGAACGAGCCTTCATAATAGCAATCCAATTAAAATGTCGTTCGTGATCGATATGTTATACGTCTGAAACCGGAAACGCGCCACCCGCCAGGCTTGACATGCCCCTGCGAGATGAACAAATCTAACATGAATTATAAGCAAAGGCGTGTGTATACCTTCAACCATAGAGGGGGGGGGGGGAGTTCAATGGAAGTCTTGCGCAAGTCACCATCCAAGGATTTCAGATGTTGGTAATGGAATTGAGAGTTTGTCATGCTTCTCCGGTCTTTGATGCGTCGAACTGTCAACGTTGTTGTAGCATTTGTCGACACAAAATGCACATTATTAGTAGCAAGATTTTTTGTTAGAAGTTATTGTTCACTATACAAATGCACAGGGAAGCTGTGCAAAGGAGTGCAAACACTAACTAGCAGTTATATGATAATAAGGACCGACCGTTCGCGCAACGCGCGCGGGCAGAATTGCATAGGTTATAGGCCTGAAGTTGAATTGAGGACAACAATTGCTTGGCCTATAATTCTTGGAGAATATGGGAAACAACCGGCCAGATTTCCAGGGGTTGGAGGCGACTGGGATGAAGCGACACTGTTTATCAAGGCCAGACTGACAATGTCACTGTAATAATGTGTATCGAGAACAGTGAACCTCCACGGCCAAGGTATTCATATTCGTTAACAATGATGCACCGACAATTAAATCGTGGTTAATATGTTATACGTCTTAAACCGAAGAAGCGCTGCCCGCCATGGTTGATATGCCGCCTCGGTATGAACAAAGTTAAACAATAATGTTTCCGATAATTAGTTTACGTGCGTTCGAAACTGTGTGGGAATTCCAAAGAAGAAACAATATGAGCCAGACATTTTTATACGAATAGAACACTCTAGGAGACATTTTAGCGTCATTTGCGCATGAAGACTTGTAACAATATGTTTATGACCGCCTCTGCACATAAATTCAGGGTGTTCGTCCGATCAGCCTAGAGTGTTCAGAACATCTGGCTTTAAGTATGGCTAGGCTCCTCTCGTTAGAACGTGAGCTAAATTTCTTGATTAAAAATTGACATTTTCCTACGACATTACCGCTCATACTCCACTGTTTTGCTCCTCTTCCTGATTCCCCTGATTTATTGACACTCTTTCTCCACTGAGGTTAATTGAGACAACTGACAATGTCATTTACTCCAGTCGAGAACGGTAAACCTACTAGACCAGGGCATTTATAAATTGTTAACAATTAGAATGTCGTGTGTGATCGATATGACACACGTCCGAAACAGAGGTTGACAAGTTTAACATGAACGTTAGGCCACACTCCCAAATACAGATAATGATTTCATGCGCAGCCTGAACTGTATGTGAAAGAACGTTCGGAATAATGTCCCAGAGGTCGAGTCATGAGAAAATCAATTCGTGGTTTCAGTAGTCATCAGCGGCGGAAGATGACGCAAATGCAAAGTCTTTATTACTAGTGAACTAGTGACAAATTATTTCAGCACTGGTACGAAGGAATTTCTTGTCTCTACAGCCTTTGTGGGGAAACGCAACAGTAGCACTGAACTTCTAATAATACTCTGGTCAGGTAGGGTTATCACATTTCATTATCTCCACGGGTCATTTAGACAATCACCAATGGTCAGATCAGTCAAGGCAATTCTTCATGACGTCATAACCGCGCAAATTTATATTCATTAGCTACAGTTGCTGATGGATTAGGTTGAATTTGAAAAGCACATTATGACATGTGGAGGTATGGGAGAGTCTTATTCGTGAGAGTAATTCCCTTCATTAGGACAGGGTAAATCAATAAGGCTTACCTCAATATTAAATCATCGCGGACAGGGTTCAATGTAATCCAACGCGACATTCTTGTGTAACGAGGGAAATTACATTTCCCTCGAGTAATTTCGATTAGGCCGTAGCGGATGCCTGCAGCAGTTGTTGCCCGAGGTATTGTTCAAAGCATATTGTCAGAGGTCATTTAAGGTGAGCTACAGAAACGTTTCACGCAATCTTCCTCGACTAAGATTCTAATTCTCGTTGCTGATTTGTCAACGGCCAAATACACAACGTGGCCTCGTTACTCGTTGTTAAT
This sequence comes from Eupentacta quinquesemita, assembly GCA_032360705.1. NCBI lineage: Eukaryota > Metazoa > Echinodermata > Holothuroidea > Dendrochirotida > Sclerodactylidae > Eupentacta > Eupentacta quinquesemita. Next base: position 2,804 of record JAUOBX010053429.1, read on the forward strand.
CAATACCATGTAAGTATACATTTAAGGATTGCTAAGTTCAATACACGAAGCGAAATTGAAACGAGGGGTCCATTAGCTTATGTCTCACCATCATTTTGATAGGCCCCCCTAGGCCCAATAACAGAACAGCAAGAATTCACAGAATACACACACAAAAACACACATGGGCCTAATTATTCTTGGATGATACCTTCCTGCAAGTTTAGTTCAATACTTGGAGTCTAATTGTGGGGACCACATTATTTTGACCCACTCCTTATATCCATTGGTCCTCCCGTTCCGTGAGGATGCACTTATTTTACTCCTCCAGGTCCACCAATTGCAATCATTAGATCAGTGCTTGGGGGATTCAACTGACGTGGCCGTTCACCAGTGGCGTCACCAGGATTTTCGGACTGGGGGGGGCACAGGGGGGGCACAAGCTTTTTCTGAGGGGGCACCAGATTACCATCTAAGCGGAGCGCCGCCATGCGGAGCGTACAAGATAATTTTTGTTTTTCAAACCCCCCCAGATGGCAGCAGATGGCTCCTAGTGACTGTTTTCAGCTATAGGTATTCGGTTGTGATACATGGGTTTCATGACTGCGAATGCATTTAGCTGAAGACATTTTGATATTTTTCTTCGTTTTTTTCCATATTTTTCAAAAAAATTACTTAAATGAATACATGTGTCTTATAGTTTTGTCAATGCACTTCTGCTCGCCTGTCGAAAGGTTTGCCAACATCATATTTTTCAGGCACTTTTTCGAATATTTTGCCGGGGAATCTTTCAATATCGTTGTTTACCCACTTTTTTTGTTTTTATCTCTGAGAATCTGAATCTTCCAGAAAAAGGTACCGTTGATATTATTGACATTGCCACGCAAAAAGACCACCAAAACGGCAATCGTCACAGCATGTGCAACAAACGCAAATTGAATATGCAGATCCGTGAGAAATATAACGTTTATTGCCGTTGATAATTGCGTTCTTTGGTTTAAATCATAGCTTTTATTCAGAATAAAAAGCAGTTACAGTCTACACGAGGCAAAAACATTGCCATAAGGAAGCACTCCCCGGAAAAGCTGTTGGAACAGCCCTTCCGATTTTGGATCTTGACATCAATGGCGGTCTTTTTTCAGCGAATGGGGAAAAATCTGCAGTAACAGACCTGATTTGATAATTTTGCGAACATGAATCAGACGCCGCTATGTGTGTGAAGTGAACAATGCCAGATCGAGGGCCCAGAGGGCCCTCCTGCTGAGACGCCGCTATAAATGGATATGTTCACTACCGTACCGCCTAATTAGATCAATTCGAATAATTGCAACCATGTGAAGATCACCAGTTGTAGACGAGCGCAATTTGCTCAATAAATCATAATGATTTCAGCCTAGTTGGACGCCTTATGAAACCCGATAATTTCCTTGAGCTGCCAATAAATTCCGCAGCAACTACTCGTGATTGGTTGTTTGTATCAGACACATTTAGGGTATACGAAGAATGATTCCAAAGATGGTAGAATGTCTAACAAAACTGATAAAAAGCATGGGAAGCAGCATCGGTGGTCGGACGGTGCGTGCATGGTATTGAAGTGGAGGAACGTTTACCGAAAGTTGTGATTAGCTCGAGCATCCAGATTACGATCTTGTCCCTGTCTTGGTACTGTCGAGCATGATGTGCCATCTGCAGGAGCTCGGTGGCCACCTCTCGGCTGATCACTGCGATGGGCCTACCGGGTCCTTCCGCTGATAATCTTCTGAGTGAATATAGCGATCATATGACTATAGATCCCAATGACGAGATGACGAATAGTCAGTGACAGTTAGTTACCCGTACGATGATTGAATAAATGTACATGGCATTGGTCGACATCGTCATGTGAATACCTTTTCAACGCTGAAAGGTTGGCTGTAACACACATGCCGGGAAGGCACCCAGCCGCATCCACCCTCCGCTTCCAGTCACCCGGCCTCCTCTGAGCCAGCGACTAGGCCCGAGCTTGTCCCATCCCCACTAACTCCATGAGGTGCCCGTGAAACTGCGCCAACCGAGAGCTACGGGGCCGCCCCGGCCGGCGACTCCATCCTACCGAGTCCCGTGAAGACAGGACGCGATGGACAGAGTCGCCCGCCGGAAGGCGTGCCATATGCCCGAAGAAGCACAGTGGACGATCACGAATCAAGCAATTGACGATCACGAATCAAGCAGTTGATCCTCACTGTCCCTGCCCCAGAGATACCCTGACATCGGACACACGATCCTGCCAGCGGTATCTGAGGATGCGGCGATGTGAGGTAGTCGGGAAGAAATCAAATTTTCGCCTCATCCCAACAGTGAGAGTCCACGCATCACTGGATTATAGACTGGATGCACAATTGAGCTGGACACACGGAGCTTGGCTCCTTTGCTCAGATATCGCCACACACCAAAGTCCAGTGACTTCATGATACCGTATGCCAACCCGAGGCGTCTACTAACCTCGGGCTCGTATGACGCATTGCAACTAATGACACTGCCAAGGTGAGTGGATGACTCAGTGACACCCACGTCTCACCCAACACCTGCACAAACTCAACAGCGCAGTCCAAAGCACCACTAAAGGCCTGGACATCGGTCTAAGTCCATAACACATGGACTCCCAACGGATTAGCATCACGAAAATGTGTTCCAATGGCTCCCACCAGAGAATCCACAAACTCAGCAAGCAGGTCTCCAGGTCAGAAACTATGTCTTTGCCAGATGAAAACCCACAACCCGTGATAACCACATTCCTCTCCATAATCCAGTCTATGCAAGTATTGAAAAGTGTGGGAGCTAGCGTACAACCCTGTCTCATCCCCAAAACAACGGGGAAGAAGTCGACGACCCCCACTAGCACACTTCACAGCACGCTCAGCACCAGGATACAGAGATTATATCAGTTGCCCGAGAAGCGTTGGCGCACCGGGTTAAACAAGGATTCTCCAGAGAGCATCTCTACACACAGTGTCAAAAGCCTTGCGGAAGTCGATTTTGGCTACAAGAAAGCTCATACCGAACTCACGCATCCGCTCAGATGGGACACGGAGCGCCAAGATGCGGTCCACAGTGAACTTCTCTGGAGTTAAACCAGACTGTTCAGGCGCTGATGCGCAAGAAGCGGACACCGAATCCTGTCCAGGATGATTCTAGCAACTACTTTGCCAGGTACAGAGAGGAGTGTAACTCGCCTGTAGTTGTTGCAGTCACTAGAATCACCCTTCTCTTCCCAGATGGGAACAATGAGGCCCCTTTCCAGTCAGCTGGGATAACACCGGAGCATCTCAGGATCTTTGTTACCCTTAAACTGTTCAACTGTACCTCTTGAAAGTGCCCAGGAAGTCCTCCCAGGACGCACCGGGATGCTATCCTCTGCAGCCTCGAGGATACAGGATTTGAAGTCCGTCCATTATTTACTCAGGGTCTGCATTCATATCCATTCCCTCTAACGACCGACTGAGACTGCTCGCATACGCTGTAGCAACATTCTGGTCCTCCAGTTGGCTAACATCGAACTTTTTGAGGCCTGAAGAAGCTTCCCTTGGGATTTTGAATTTAAGCTGGAGAGTGATACCAAGCAGCCTGTGACCGTCGTAAAGAAGTGGGCACTCCTGAAGGGAACAGGGTGGATGGCAACAGCAACAGCTGCCCTCTGCGTGCACCAACCATCGTCACTACCAGACCAGTAATAAGTGTAACCACCGACACTAATCTCGTCAGAACTCGGCCGCCGTACCTCATAGAGTGCTGCGACACTGATGCGACGCCTATATCAAGCAAAAAATGAGGATGTTTCAAGAAACAAACCGGACCGTTTCACAGACTGAGACGAGGCGACCAGTGCGGAAAGGTGGATGACACTTGACACCATCAACCATGTGCTAACCACGAGACCACAAACGTCAGGGTCTTCTCCTTTTCCGGACTCGAGGGGGGAGAGGGGGCACTCCCAAGGGCTCCGCTCCGAACGATTCATACGGAGCGTCGCCCTGCAATGAACAGCTGCGTCAGTAGAATCCCCACGACAAAAACGATTTCGTATGTCTCTCCGATGTAACTTGCTACAGATTCGGGAAGGGATGCCAAACCCTTGGAACCCCGAAGGAAACTGCTATCTTTCGACTTGACACCACTCCTAACATATCTTTCGTTGGTTCTGAGCGTCAACCTCTGTCAACCTTTTGGAGGCCAGCTATTAAAACACACCCCCAGGTAAAACAGGAAAGTTGAAGAGTTTAACGTCTTCGGGCTTCAATATATTCTTTGTTAATCATGATATTGTCACCAACGCAATCGTCGTGATGACAGTTTTGCCGTGTCTGCTAAATTTGCTCAGGAAGGACGAATACGCTACTGACTATTGGAATAATTCAGCCCTAATCGCTGGAAATTCATTTGAGGCTTCCTTCAAACGGAAGAGCTCACCACAGGGCACAACTAACATCGCGATCCATTCCCATGAGATGATACATCATTCGAGAGGAAACATATAACATTGAAATCGGATAGTAACTGCCAAAGGGCACGTTTGTTATTTATTAGTGTACATTACGACACTCGAATTGCATTCCGTTAGGTTGATTTATGTTATGGATATTACTATAATAGCCCATACAAAATCACTTGTGAACGTATTCTGTCACTTTCTCAATAATCCCGACTGATTCAATCAAAATGTCTACGCCAGCGCACTCTTCTCTTCCTATGGGCATATTATTATTTCCAACAGTTGGCACTCGTGAGATGATTGTTGTTTTGGTTAATTCAAATGTCAGAATTGTTATCCCAATGAGGTTGAATTTAAATATGTGGACTTTTTGTGGATATCAAAATGTTAGAAAGAATAAGATGTCAGGAGCATAATGACGCTTTCATGCTGCCGACAGCTCGTTGCTATATATATGGGGCGTATGATCCCCACTCCCCATCCTTAGCCTACCTCCAATGAATGTCCGGACGCCGAGGCTGTTCGCCCGTTTCCTTTCACAGTGTTACACCAGGTAGCTCAATCATCCTAATTGAGTAGGCGGTTACTCAGTCAGAATGAACTTGCGCGATGAACAGTATCTGTAATATGTGGAGTTGACCTCGATAACATCTGATTCAAGTTATTATTTAAAAGTTACTCCGGGTAACATGATTCACAAACAATTTAGTAGGAGGAATACTACTGTTCCTAACGTGAATGTGACACAGTGTTGATTTATGTTCCAATCAAAACATCCCATCTGTTATTCGCATACCCATAAGCAAGATCGGCGACAAGTCTTCCACTTATCTCCCAATGTACATTTTATTCATAGAAGTATACGTCATAATTCCCACTTTTTGGGACGCAAGATGGTAAAAGCATTATTGGACTCAATATGCAACTGATAATCATGCGAATCTACTATGTGTGAGGCGATCAGCCGAAACGGATTTGCGCCTGCCGAGTAGGCCTATGCTCGACATGAACATTATTACTTATTTGGCGTCTGATTGGGAAGTATTCATTAGGTTCTATTAATGGCTATTATTCAATCGGTCTTGATATCACGATTTGCCATCTACATATATCATCGCTAACTTACAAGAGAGAAGACGAAACGCTGCAAGCTAGTGTTCCATTATAGCCATTGAGTAATGGACGATAACATTTATGGAATTACGTGTGTGAAACCTGTGTGAAACCAGCTTGTACTCGAAACCTTCCAAAATGACGCCTCCAACTCAAAATGCGCACAATCAGGCTAGCATACAATATGAACAATTCAGCAACCTTTTCTAACACAGCTATTGAGAGTTCGTCGTCACAGAATTACTTTACGTCTACTGCAAATGATGTACCCCACTGACGTAAACGTATACATGGTGACGTTGCTTACGGCAAGAATCGTAACCGACGGAATATTAGCAATAGTTCCCACTGATCATGTATATCATAGGCTACTCTAGGCATGTTTATGTTCATCGGGTGCTGCAATGATTCATACGAGATAGGCCTTTGTCATTGCCCAGAGGTATTTCCGCGTCAAGATGAATCCTCATCAACGATTTATTTTCGTTCAACTCTGAAGGCATTTATTTCAGTCCAGATAAAATCTAAATTGTAATCACAAGCCCAACCGTTATATCACTCGGGGTCGCTCGAAGTGATGGAATTATTGAAGTTATCACTCAAGCCATCGTCTCAAGGAACATTACTATAGGGTGATTCGGCTATATATATAGTATATAGTATAGTATATACGAGCATTCTTAGTAGTTGAATGCACATAGTTTGTTTACTGCTGCTGTCATTGTCAACAGAGTTGTATAGTGTGAGGATGACAGCCCCCAGTGCACGAATCCGGGTGTAGTTTTGAGATTCTTACAGCAACTTTTGTGATCGGATTTTTATAACTTCCGAGTAAGGCTAGCGATTAACAACAACAACAACAAGATGGGCGAAGAGACATTAGCCCAGCTTGAAAGATGAACAAAGGATTAGGGTTGGGACTGGGCATGGATAATGATGGCTGGAGGCATGACTGAATATAGACTGACGACCTCGTTGAAATGGAATCAAGAATCATGTGGTGATTTCCACCGGGAAAACATGATGATCCAGTTATATGAAATAATTCGATCATGTTTTAAAACGTTTGAGAGCAGATTTTAATACAGGTCAGTTATAGTTTTCATTCACTTATATATACTCATCTGAATCATCCTATACAGATAGCTGTCGATTCTTCAAACCAATATCACGTCAACGTAAAATGTTCGTGAATACTCACTGGGCGGAAAGTAAACTGTTTGCTCATAGGCGAAACCCGGATATATCTCCAATTGATCAATGTGACTTATAGAAACGAACAATCATTTTAACAATCATTATCCTTATTATCATAAAGTGTTGATTTTTAATGAGGCATATTACTACACTTCCATGTGTTAAGATCAGGGAACACGTCTGGTCGAGACGAATCACAAGGCAACTTTCGATTAAAATAGAAGCACCATGTAGATGCTATCATTATTATAAATAATCACTATTCAACTTCGGTGGATAGTTATTTCTCACGGACACCATTGTTAAACCACAAATTCCATCGCCGTGTGGGTTTACTCCCCATGCAGAAAGATAACCTTCGTTCTTTTTCTCCCCAGCGCTTTGGGAACCTTTGGTTGAAAAGCGCTTTATAAATACGGTATTATTATCATTATTATTATAACGAAGTAACGTTAATAGTATCCACTATTCATGTTGTTAGATGGAGGAAGAATACGTCCAAACTTATTACCTTTGATGATAATCATCTCCAATCAACAACCGCAACTAACACGAACCTTCTCACCACACGGAGTGTTCCTAATTAGGGGATAAATACGAGGGTGCCGAAGCGCAGCTGACGATCACGTCATCTGAGGTCTTGAATGCAATGAGATACCGATTCATAAACCCAACAAGCTCTGAGTATTTAAAAACGGTAAGAAAATGCCATTTTCCTTTCTTTCTTTTTTTAGTTCATAATAAAATCTCTCAAACAGCTTGGTGACGACACAATTAAAGATAGTATAGTTGGGGTAACATCGCATACTGTAGTTTACCTTCACGTGATGTATCATTGCAGTGCATTTCATGGCCAACCATGAACGTCCGTGGTTGCATGTTAGTGTGATACACACTATCTACGCTAACTGGCTAGCGCTGAGGTGATTCAAGAAAAGTTACATCATTCACAACAACCAGAGTTAGCGAAGACCAAAACAGTCGGAACCTGTCCTCTAGACTCTGAGACTCCGACATCGGCGGTAAACCTTGTATTCATTACAGAAGATGAGCATAGTAGTCCGCTAAAAGAACACAACAATATGTATCGACTGATTTTTGTGATGGAAACGGTACGGAGTTGACGAAATTCAGTTGTCCAATTTGTAGGTTCTACTTTGTTGAACTGTATGCAATAGGCTAGGCCTAAGTTATAACGTTAGTGTTATCAAGCTAGGATGTAGAGATACTACTACTACTGTCAGTTGTGACGTCATTTCATATTTTGAATTCATGCTTGGATAACTAGTTGGTTGCTATAACAATCCCTCACAATGGTTTGGTAGCAATTCTCCCTAGACTGTTCAGGCAAACTGGGCAGGGTTCGAATGGCGATTCGAAGCTGGTCCCGATTGAAATCATGAAGTCAGCTCAACCAATCAGATTGCGGGAAACCAATGAAGATGTTTATGAATCACTCTTAATATGTAGGCATTTTGTTCCTTTTTCTGATGTATGTGCGTCTCCAATAACGCTCGACCGATCTCAATAATATTCCTATGAAAAGATGGGGATTCATCTCACAATATCCAATGATGACGTCACCGAATTGAGCGGTCATTGTGTTCACGAGGCATCCAGCTCAGCGATCGATTTGTTCAGTTCAGAATACGGTATATTGTTGGTTTCCAAACGAACCCATCTATTATATAATCGCCGGATCTTGAGATAATATTTTGCCTAAATGAATATAACATTTGTTGAAGCATAATTTTTGTTTTAACAATTGATAATTAAACAAGAACGCAACGATGTGTAGTGAATCCTTGTCCTATTTGTAGAACATTTGCAACACAAAACCAGACTAAAACACGACGTTTTGTACTCCATATGGCAAACCTAGCTAAAATCTAGAGGAGGACAAACAATCATTTTGCAGTCCGTGCCGCTTGCCATAGGGACTGGGAATCACAGTAATTCACGTGGAATATGCCAACCCAGCAGTGTTTCCAAGGTCTGTACGGAGAGGATCCCTATCAAGTTGATCATCCCCTATGATCATACTAATACATGGTAATCCAACGAATTAAATACGAGCATTGTCGCCTAGGAGCATGAACCAGGAGATGTTCGAATGAACAGACATGTAATATTCTGCGTCTATTGTTAGGCCTATGGACAATGTGTAAATGGGAACCAAAGGCAATGTACACGGTAATTTAGGCGAGCTTCGGCGTATATTCAAGACCCATCAGTGTATCCTGGGGGGCACCAATACTTTGCAGAGTGGCTGGCTTTCACGCATGGGAGCGAATAATTTCACTAGCCCCAACGTTTGTCAAGGTCACTCTGATAACTAATAATGCAATCATGAATATAACCTCCTGACAGCACGGGGACATCAAATCAAATGTATCATGTGAAATTCATCCGGTGAAATATAATTCAGCCTATAATGCCTGTGAATTCAATGCCACTATATGCAATGATGACTACTAATTGGTGTTTGCATAGTACAGGACGGAACAAGAATATATATATTCAGTTCCCTAAGTGATTCAGTTGAATCAAATTAGCCTGACAATTGTACAGGAATTTGGAATTACTATAGGCAGATCGAATAAGGAGAATATAAATTATGAAGGAAATAATCTGAAGTTTAGTATAACATAACAAACCCATGTCAAGCGATGCACAGAATAGTGTTACCGCCTGTCAGCCTGTCCCACATGCTCTTTAGAATTAGGCATACACGGGACCACTCCAGGTGCTGATAATAGCATCCACATAAACTGGAATGCCCGAATAACTTCGGCCTACACACAAAATATAATTCTTCGAAATAAAAAGGAGGAAATAAGTCCATCTGTCAATACCTTCAGTGAAATAGAACGAATGGAGAGTTGTCACTTTAACAAACCTCGCCAGAATTGCCACTAGTTATCGGGATGAACCGACATTTTCACAATGCACCTACCCTGCGATATTGGGAGAAATGCGAGAAAAACCTATTGATGTGTGAACTAGATTCAACAGCATAGAACATTAATTAACTGGTTCAGACGAATATGGCACATTTGTTTCCATAATGTATCCTTTAAATCATTGCCTAATCCTGGGATAGTAATTGGGAGGAATATGGAATTACCCACTCTTCCATCTACAATGCATTTCGTGATTGATATTTCGAGGATGTAGTGTTTCGAAGTCGAAGACAGGAGAGCACTCTATCATTGAGTCTTTACTCAATTTGCTTTAGTTTGCCTCCCGTGAGAGACTACTTTCAGACAAGGGTTACAAATTACACAGTACGGTACTACGACTTCAGGGTCAGATTAGGTTCTTGTTCTGACAGGCCTTTTCTGATGGTTTCCCGATAAAGTACATAAACATGTATCACGAATATTACAGCCAATTACTATATGCATTTTTACTTCAAATCCAGTTTCTATGCAATCAATTTTCCATCAACAGTTAATGATCGCGATCCGTTCGTCTATCACTAACAACAAATTTCTCCTCATTGCTTGTAACGAAATCCGCATCAGCGTAGAAAAAGTATGAGGTAGCTGGAATACTTGAAAAGAAGGAGATTTGAACAAGCATATCATATACAATATCATATGTCAATATGGACTTGCTAGTAGCCCGTTATTAGAGACAGGTTATCCGAATGCCTCTCTTGGCTGATTCCGTGTTGATTGGTTAAACACTGACAGCCCTGGGTTTGCCGACATGTATTTACATGCTAATTAATCGGGATTGGAAACATTCGGAGGTTGATGAGGTTGTAACCAAGTGTAATGAATTAGTACGCTGCTGTTCATAGTACCAGTGGTACTATTACCACCCACGATTGAAGAGACATGTAGTTTAGTTTAGTTTAGTAATAGAGAGTCAGGAAGGACAAAAGTCCTCATACACGACCCCGAAGCCACAACAACCCGAAAGTGAAAAAGACTGATGCCTACAGAACTCGTCCGCAGTTCTTGAAAAACA
>JAUOBX010053540.1:0-13536 GCA_032360705.1 Eupentacta quinquesemita
CAAGGTACATACCAAGCGTCCAAGCAGGAAATCTCTGCAATTTTTGTTCACTTGTTATTTTGTTTACAAGGTTGTCAGACTTTGACCTCTGTTGAACCCAGATGACTTTGAACTACACTCCAAAACAGTAGGGACAATGCACTCCAAAGATGGCAGTATTTCATCAGAGGTAAAGCGATGCTGGTTGGCAACAACAAGAAATTCTGTTTTGCTATTGTTAAATTTGAGCTTGTTCATCAGAAGCTACTGACCAACATTTGAGATACAATGTTTAAGGTCAGAAAGGGCATTCATGGCTGTGCAGTGAGTTACGCTGGAAACGAATGAAAAGTTGGATATCATCGGCATAGCAATGGTACGTGACATTATGTTGAAGAATTAGAGTAGAAAGAGGTCTGGTGTAACAGAGGAAGAGCACGGGATCAATGGCTGACCCATGTGGCACATCAGATAATAAATGCACACTTCCAGATGTAACATTGTTATTGAAAACCTTCTGCGATCGAATAGCAAGGTTAGACCTGAACCAATCGAGCGCAGAACCCCTAATGCCAAATGTGTTATGTAGTCTAGCTAGGAGCATTGCGCGATCAATGGTGTCAAAGTCTGCTGACATATCAAGTAGAGCAAGGAGGACACCGTCGCCTTAATCGATAGACAGATCGATCTCAGATTTAACATGAAGCAAGGCCGTTTCGGGGCACTCTTAAGGGACTTGGGAACGGCGCCAGATGTAAGTGAAGCATTCACGGCATCCCTCACAATAGGGGTCATAATATGCAATACACGTTTATCCTTCAGGAGCCATGTTGCAACAGGGTCCATCGGACAGGACGAGGAGGAAGATTTCTTAACAATGGTAATCACATCATTTGTTTGTTTGTTTTGATGGAGGAAATGACCTAATCATCAGCTAAAATATGATCGTTGTCAACATGTGAGATATGTGCGAAATGCGGATTGAGCAACTAATATGTAAATGATAAAATGACAAATTCGTAGAGTTCTGTGCACAAATGTTAAGTCTAATATTAGGCCTCTGCACCACTTCGTTCACGAGTTATCGTGTTTTCAAGGTTTTCAGAATTTGAACTCCGTTGACCCCAGCTGACCTTGGGCCAAACCCCAGAACGATAGGGATCATGTACTCCATATGGCCGACCTACGTACCAAGATTGAAGTTTCTGCACCTTTCGGTTCACTAGTTATCGTGTTTACAAGGGTGTAACACACACATACATGCTTGTTGTACACGGAGGATGCCCCGCATTACCAATGATCGTAACTTGTCAGTAATCTTGGGGACAAACCCTTACAAGCCAAATGCTGTAAGTATCTTGCATCCATCACTGGTGATAACGTCGTTTAGTAGGGTATTATTCAACAAATTTCCCGAAGCGACCAACGATGCAGTGGCTGCGATGAGAGGATTGGGCCTATGCCATCTCGCGTCTCCGCCAGGTCACTGAAAAGTAACTGAATTGATCCACAAAATGTCTGATGATCCTTCCGCGTACCCGTAGAAACGAATTAATGGCCTCCCATGAGAAATCACACCCACGGCGTACTTCGACCACCCTCAAACGAACATTAATGCCGAATCTGACTGGCGGTGGGTGGAGTCGTTTAGTCCTAATCACTACGAGCTCAGGTCCTTGACTGATTTTCGGCGGGAAATAGCTCCTCGATAATTGCCGATGTTAACTCATGATTAGCCATAAATAACTGGTGACACTAATTGGAGCGTGCTGGACTGCTGGTGATCCTTAACCCCAGGGTGTACTTATTAAGATGCAGCTACGGTCTATGCGCTGCCAAGGGAAACGTTATCACACGAAGTGAAGGCTCGTCATGAGCGTGTTGCTTGATGAATATCGAATTTCAGTCCCTCAGTGCGTTTGGTTGTTTGTTTTTGCAGATAATCGGCGAATAATTTCCCAGAAGATGCTGCGAGGTGCAGTGTATGCCGGGTCAGTTGTGTTGTATTTCATTTCGATCAAATGCAACAGCTGTAGGCAATTTTTATTTTCGATGATAGAATCCCAACCGGCGGCCATTTTGCATTTCTCGAAGCCACTGATTTAGGCGCATATTTACGCGTCTCGAAACGTGGCGATAATTTTGAGACCAAGTCCACTTCCCTTCTGTAAAGTCATTCGCGTCATTCTTCAAATATGTCAGAAATGTAAATTAATGATTTCACGCTATATAGAGCGGGTTACGATTTATAGGGAGGGCATGTAATTCCTCCGTTTAGCGTGATGTGAAGGTGGAATCATCATTAAACTTTAACCGTCTATGTCTCTATTACTCAACTCCAACTTCGGAGGGCAAGATCGGTCGAGGGCAAGCATATCCGTTAGTGTAACCAACCACCTATTCGCCTATTCGCCCGTCAGTTTGCTCACCACGGCTGATAAGCGATGGCCTCATTTTCTTTCTGGTTGGCTATTGCTAGTGTCAATTATCCATTAGAGTATTCGTATAAGGATGGTGATTGGGATCAAGGACTAGTGTAATGTAGCCTACCACAATGAAGTGCGCAGTTTGAGCAGTGCGCAATGCCAATTTGTAACGTTCGATAATCAAAGCGGAAGACAATGGGAACAGTTAGCCGGAAACCCTGGACAAGGCTAGATGGAAAACTGACACTTTTTCTGCTGTGATTTTTACCTGATAAATTGGTCACCAAATAACACCATGCGTTATCACAATGGCAACTAATATTCATTAGAGCTCTTGAGCCAATTCAACGGGGTTTTCACATTTGATTCCATTCGGAGCTCAATTGATTAATCGTTCGGGGTTCCATCGTTCGTCACAAAATACGAGACATCGGAAGAGAATTTTTTGGCGAGCAATGATTTCTCCGGAGATTTGTTAATCGTCACTCAAGGCCGTGTGATGACATGGAGGTTCTCAATGTTTTGTATTTGTATCCGCCTTAGTAATAACGAACCGGATTGCTGGAAGTGCTACCGTTGCAGACGTTAGAATCTCAGTCTGAGGACTCAATGAAATGCGAATGAGCAGCAACGAACATTCACTTCAACATTATCCACCATTTGAGCAGTCAGTATCGTATCAATATCGAACTAGTGCCGTTCATACAGTATATACAGATCCCATCGTGAAATATATTTATTCAGGACCCTCCGGCTCGAGACCACCAGTTGACTTCCATAGCTCAATTGGCAGACGCTTGCACGTAGAGCGAGAGGTCCGCAGTTCGAATCCCAGTGGAGCATTGTGCTTTCCTCTACTTCAAGTTTTCCGATTTTCAGCCACAATTTCCTATATATATATATATATATTTATATGTATATATAGGCTATTTATATATATATATATATATAATTCATAATATATATATATAATAATAACGATCATGTAGCAGTACGGAACCAAGGTTGAGCAAATCGGTAATTTTTACCGGCAACTTCGATTAATTTTCACAGTGTAGAAGACTATACCTTGTTTAGTTACGGTATCGTATTTTATCATAAACTGATTTTACACTCTCTGGTGAATTCATGTAGAGAAGGGTGTAACAGCTGTCGATGAACTATGGAGGCCTATGCCGTGAATAACGTCATTTTGAAGCCTAATTGCACGATCAGGGAAAATAATAGTCAGGGCTGCAAACAAATTGTTTTTCCATTTTCACGGACATTTGTATTTTCTATTTCGAACCAGGTTATAGCTTGTTTGTTGATGACTTGGTTCGTTCGTGTAGATGAGGTCCAAAGTACGTACTTCCCAAGAGGGGGTTTACAGCACCATTAAACCAGCAGACAGTAATATACTTCGGAATACCCCGACCGATAAAAATAGCTTCATTGTATAGCCTGTAGTTGTTGAATCCGAATCCACATGTATAGTGCTTAGATTGCCAAACCTCGATTGTAGCTGTGCGCGGTTTGACCTATACTATTCCGGCTATCGACGTTAATTAGAACATTTCAGGATCGGACACGGTGAATTAGTAAATTCTTTGATACTAATTGTGATTCGTGAGTAGGATCATTCAGCAAGAACAAGAACAAATATCCGTTCGATTCTCAAAGAATGGCATCACGATTTGGGCAGGTACGAAAAACTATAACGAAGCAGAGTCATTTGATCAAACGACCGCATATAGAGCCTATCTTTTTCTTCGGCTGCCGCCGGTGCTGACGGTTTGCTGCAATTTTCGCATGGCCTGGTCATCTTCTTCCAAGCAGCTCTATTCCTGAGCTAGACGCTTAGCTTCCACGGGTCCCAACCCTTTATATCCCCTGATGTTATACCATACCACTGCTTCTTTCGACGTCCAACCTTCTTCTTTCTTAACTCAACCTCCTTCAAGTTCTATCACTTGGAGTGCCAATGCACTTCCACTCCCTGTGGAATGTGGCTAAGGTAAGATAACTTCCTCGGTGCTTCTTCTTGCCCCAAGCAACTGTCGTTCCACTCCAAGTTCTTCCGGAATGCTTCTATTCGTCCGCTTCTGCTTCCAGTTGATTCCCAACATTATATGTTGCTCGAATAAGCTTCTCCCCTAATATTCAACTCGTATCTCGTATCGTATCTGTCGTATCATGTGTATTTTATGGAGTATCACCTCTCACAGGTCTGAATGGAGGTGAACACTATTACGTATACTTCACAATCATATCAACATCTGTTTGAGCATGGGATGATCGGCCCCTCATCTCCATACTATAGTGGTCATTAAACTATTGTATTCGGTGTAGACCTGGGGTAATTTTTGGGCGAGAAATAGGAAATTGTGAAAAATTGATATTTTGGCTAATTTCGGCTTGGTAACACGATAATTCGACCCCACCTGGATGGCAAGCTCAGACTTGGTATGTGTAATCCCCATGAGAAGTACATGGTGTTATTGTTTTGGGATCAGGTCGGAGGTCAACAAAAGTCAACAGAATTCAAAGTCGGAATATCTTGTTTATAGCAAAATTTCCAAAAAGTTCAAAATGGTCATTCCAAACAGACAATTACAAGAACCCCGTTGTGTTGTGGTATTTGGGTTCCCCATGGAAAGTACATGATCTCCATTGTTGAGGCCATCAGAAGTAATTGAAGTCAAGGAATCACAGAGCCTTTTGGTTTTCTGGTTTATTTAGATTGCAATATCTTGATAGAATAAAACTTCGCATATGGTGTTGACCTATATCTTCATAGGTTCCCCGGGTTGGGGGCGTGGGTTAACCACGGATTTCTTATAATAATATTGTCTACATTTTAATTGTTTCTGTCAAGCGAGTCATACATTGTGATGGCAATAAGCTGACGATCACGCTTGAGGGATACAAATTGCAGGAATTCTCATAGAACATTCTTCTGGAAATTTTGAACAGCCTTCAGGGGAAATTCGTTCGAATGGATTCACCTTGGAAGCAGATACTACGATGCATATATATCAGTGCAGAATATAAGCCAATTTCAGCTTGTTAACACGATTACTTGACCTCACTAGTGGATGAAGCTCGTACTCGGAATGTGTGTTCTCCATGAGCACTTTTGGGGTCAGGTGAGAGGTCAGATGCTGTCAACAGAGGTCAAAATCTGAAGATCATGTTTACACGATAAGTCCCGAATGCTTGGTCAGATCAGGCTGGATTTTCGTATGTAGCGTCGTCTTGGCGGGCACATGAACCCTTGGTCTGGAAATCGGGAGATTGTGAAAATTCAAAAGTTGAGCAAATGTTAACTTGTCAACACAATACTTCGACCTCATCACATGATGAGTTCATGATCCATACTGTTTTAGTGTCAGGTCAGATGTTCAACAGGGGTAAAAGTGAAGAGTCCGGAATGGTCATTTTGAACAGGCAATTACAAGACCCCCAATGTGTTCCCCATGAGAAGTACATGGTCCCATTTGTTGAGGCCATCAGAGATCAACGCAGTCAAGGAATCACTAAGCATTTTGGCTTTCTGGTTCTATTTTAGGTATTTGCAAAAGATCCGGCGAAAACATTATAACAGTTTTAAATTGGCGCTATGGAGGACCCCGGGAACTTAAAATCGATCTATCATACATACCGTAGGTAATCAAATATCTCCCAAGAATATCTGCATGCTATGCACTATTGGGGTCAACTACCGTCAACTGGGGTAACTTTGGCAGAATCGGGGCAACTTTGGCAGGTAGCGCTATGCAACTTTAGGTTGGATAATTTTGTTTACGGAAGCTTGTACTCTCCATATATAATATATTATGATTCAAAATAGATTGATAAAAAATAGTTTCCTAGTCGTAAGATTGTATTAAGAATACTTCTCACGTAAATGTACGATTTTTCGAGTATTTTCGGGGTGTCTTTTCTTACTAGCGTTAGGATTAGAAAGCAGATAATTGTCACTGATCTGACCTTGGGGGTACCTACGTCTATGTCTCAATGTAACATAAATACGCATCTAGACTGCACCACTAGCCTGTAAGGCTGTGCACTTGGTGAGGTAATACTGAACTTTGACCCTGGAAGTAGTGCAGTGCTGATATGTACAGAGACCAGTTCCGCTACACATTAAAGCACAGGCCGGCATTATAGTTGTTTATTGGTCATATTGTTGGGAATACGTTCACGATTCGGGTTGGAAAGATGATGATAACCCTATCAATAGATAGAATGAATATAAAAACTACCGAATACATGTGTTATGATATTCCCATGACCTTCTTGAGTGAAATCTGCGTACTGCCAAAGTTGCCCCAGAGTCCCCATGCCCGATGGGTAGCATTTCCCCCTCCCCCAAATGTCCATGTTGTTCTCTTCATGTCTTGTTGGCTGTAATTAACTGTCATGTTGCCTTGTTGTGCATAACAAACATTTAAAACCTTCAATTTCATGCTTTGGTCAGAAGCTATACCTTTGGACGTTCGAGAAACTCCCGAATAACCTGCCAAAGTTACCCCAGTTGACGGTATATAATGATAATTGTCAAATGATCGCATACTATACCTGGTTATTATTTTACATTCATATGAGAATAGTGTTATCACTGGATAAATGCAGTTGCTACCCTGATATATAATACTCAATGACGCTGTAGCTGCAAGGAACATTTCAGGAAAATTATGGATGCCGACACACAAGCCCTATGCAAGGATGTCATTCAAATTAATTTCTGGAGGAATTGGAATTGTGTTTTTTGTTCTAGAATGAACGATAAACAATCAAACATATTCGAATTACGGTTTTGTTTTTCATATCTCTGCAAACTAATGCAATATGCTTCACCTACGTATTTCGGAGAAAACTTCAACATGTGGATTATAATGCAAATGCTGCCTTGTCGTGGTGAGAGCAGGCCTCAACCGCCAAGAGCAGAGCATGTAATGACGGTAAAGAAGCCTATCCATTGATAATGAGGATAACAACTTTTCATACGAAGAGGTACGCGCAGGTGTCATTGGAGGCCACAGTCGGGTTCACCTGTCTTACAATGACAATTTAATTGTACTCTCATTTCTCTCACCGAATTCTTGCCACCTCGGCAGACATGTATGATGATTCTGTGCGAAGAGGCAGTTTAGCAAAATACATTATTTCAATTATGAGCTCAAAGTAACTGCATGGAAGCATATGCATAACGAAGGAATATGTGTCGAGAGAGGTGATTAAAAACTTTCAGCCAATAGTGCATGTGTTATCATAATATGACAAAAAATTACACTTCTTCACCGTCCGTCTCTGATCGTGGTCGAGAGTGTTGTATCCAAGTTGGAACCGGTCGATTTCCAAAGTTCAACCTCGTCATGCACATTTTCTTCATGTTATGCATTTAAGTTTAACAACTCAATACCTTCGATGCAGTAATGTAAGTTGAAATTGTGCTACCCTAATGTGTTCATACCCCGATAGTATACACGCCAGGTGGTCTACCATAATTGTAATTTTGATAGCAATACGTCTCACTCATACTGCATGAAATTGTTAAAATATATTCAATAGCATTACCTTTGTTGGCCCGTTTGACTTATACATATTAGGAGTCATCATATGCACAGATACACTACACACAGATGTAGTTCATTCTGAGTCAAGAGAAATATTTTCTGCATCTGGGCGTGAACAATATTCTGAAGGTGTAGACAATTGAAACTCGACCCAGTATATAGGATCTATTTATTAGGAACACCAGGCTCTATTTTAGTGATTGTTTATCCAGTGTGATCGAGAGGCAATCAGAGGTTCACCTAAAATTCCAGTAGCCAGTCACAAATATATTCTGACACAGTTCACATTGCGACAAGTGGAATAACAGGATAAGCAAAGCAGTTTCTACTCTATTTCATAGGTAGCAGTATTTTTTTCTTACAGTGAAATATCAGGTATTTGGTTTCCCATCAGGGAGCAATATTCATTCCGACTACTCGCAGAGAGATAAACATCACAAAGACCTGATTACGATGGAGATGCATCAGATGCTCAACAAGTTGACACTTGATACCATGTCCCTTTATCGCTACAATTGCCCTGGAAACGTCGACAGCCGTATTCCGGCGTTCCATTTATATATTATATGCCTATGGCAATGTACAGGGATGTTTTTGTGATATTAATGTACCATGTCTGAAATGTAATGAACTAAACAGAAGTGAGGGGTTCGTTTGTAGATGTCTAGTCATTGGCTCGTTTCTGGTGCGTATCCGGATAATCTTTTACTAATTGCCAAAAATGAAACGTTCCAATTATCCCTGCCAACTCTTCCGTAAAATGCACATCCGCATCCACTGTCTACGATCTACAATTGGGCTTGCTTGTAGACTCCAACGTCTTGTTGATGTGTCCATGTCTAGTACGTGTTCCGAATAATACCTTTCGACTTGCGGAAAATAGAACGTTCACAATTTTTTCCGCCAACTCCCCCATAAAATGCACTCCCGCACTTCCGAATGTGAATCGTCTTGTATAATGTAAGCCAACTGTAAAACACGAAACTTTGCAAAAAACTGGGAGAGGAAGTGTAGCTTACTGCATTGTGTTGATGGTCCTCATCCGATTTCTCTCTCCAAACTATTACATGGAAACGTGCAGTAGTCCTAGGTATTGCAGCTTTCTTACAATAGTTTACAGAATGACACGATAATTTGGCAATTGAATGGGATGGATATAGGTATGCAGTATAATATTTCATATTGCTTGTTCGCCCTTCTAATCACAATAATCACGAAATAAACGGGACTGAACTAGACCGCAGCGTTGAACCCGATCGAAATTATTCATCTTCTTCTTCGATCTCCTTCATGGGTAGGTGACCTCACGTAACCTTGCAAACTATGGTATTTTGTGTTAGGCTCTATTATTCGCCCGAGTAGATGTATATAGTCCTGATCCCTCAACGAGTATATCGATACCCCCGTTACGCTCCTTCTATATCGACAGTTTGAGTTGGTAAAATGTGTCCTCGAATGTACCTCGCGAGTTATCGCTTGGAGCTGGGAGAAACCAGAATTCTCTACAACCCACAATTGAGAAACTTCTCAATGAGGTGTTGTCAAGTGGGAACATGCTCCTGAATAGCCTAGAATTATCGAATGAGAAATGACTAGTGCACGATTCACATTTCTGTTCTCTGTATCGCTATTGTTCACGAGTGCCAGGAAAAAAATCAAACGTATTGCGTTAGCGCTAGTTTGAATTCATTGCCGTTGTGGTTATCACTGCAATGTGATGGGCCATTAGGGGGATATCTCGATCTCAGGCGGTGGGGGCAACGTTACTGACTAGAGACCATTACATTTTCTCGTCATGTTTGACAGATGTAATTCGATGGCTTCACATCAGACAGATTCATCAATAGATGAAAATGCGTCGTATTCAGCCACGATGCCTTCTATCATCCTTTTCCCGACTCACTTTGGCAATAACCGACTTTTATAGTAATGCAATTTGGTTTATAATGATTGAAAGTACCACCCAGCAAGCCTATATAATTCGAGGCGAAGCCGCCAGCTTAATGCGTTGCCTGGGCTTGACATTCAACTATTGAGTGGGAGATGGACTTAGTAACTGCATAACTGGTCTTGTTATTCCCTATTCTTTTCGATAAGCAGTATGTTCAAACCTCGGCCGTTCCTCTGAATAAAAGTGGCCTTGACTTGTTTTAGTTTCTAATTCCACAGTAAACTCCTCCCGCGAGGTTATAATTTCAGGGTCGCCGCTTAATGAAAGTTTAATTTGTGACTGGCGGAGTTACTATGACTATATAGACTTGGTAATTACCCTCCAACTCCGAAGGTCAGAAATCCTCTCTTGGAGGCGCTATTAACTGAAGCCAGATTACACTGATATCTGCTGCTTAATTAGGCACCGGAACGCAAACCACAGGATCGGAATTGTAATGAAAATGATATCTTCAGAAAAGAACATCCATGGAGTCATACCGCACAGCGTTCGGCGGTTACCACCCAAAGGCTATGTGAGCGTATTGGATGTCATTCGATGTCCATGCAATTCGAACCGTCGGTATGCAGGTACGCGAGTCTGACCCCACATCGATCGTTTTTGGATCGAGTTCAACCGCCATTCATATATAACCCATCTAGTTTTGACAAAGACACTCCTAAAATTCAATCCTAGAATATCACGTTATAGTACAATTGGCACCCGACCAATTCCTACCCAGACAATTTGCGCAAATTGCATACGCCGAACATGCAAGTCTGATGCATGCTCCACCAACACGAGCATCGCTAATCGTATGATCAATATCACATGTGCTCATGTCTCTTATGATGCATTTGTTTGAAGTCGTGATTATATCATTCCAGTTAGAGCCGACAACAGTCGAACGTGTTCGCCACGATGTTACCCAATAACAGAAAACCAGTACGGTTCGCGTTCGCTCTACCTGTCAAAAAGTTGGACATAAGGAAGAGATAATGACTTTCAACGAGTTTGAAAAAATAGTTGGATAGTTCGTCCAGTTCCAGTCTCTAATCACCGATGTACTTTAATGAAAACTGATCCTGAGATTACCACTTTTTCGCTGGCTGTGGCGCAGTGTAAAACACGACAAATTGTACCTGTTTCAAAGACAGATCTGTCAAATTTTCTGTGGAACGTACATATATTGTAGTGTTCGATATCTACATTTGAATGCATATACTGAATCCTGGTAATAAGGAGAGGCCCCAAATAGCCGTGAGCCCGGTGATCAAATTATTCGTAGTACGTACATGTACTGTAATACAATATATTGCAGTGCTCGATATGTACATATGGGTGCATATAACGAAGCATGGTGATAAGCAAAGGCCCCAAACTGCCGGGAGAAACAGCTCGGTGACAGTTATCTGCCTATTAATAATAATGATATTGACCTATCATACAAAGTGAATAAAATGTTCTTGGCTGAATTGTTTCCTATGATCTTGTGCACGCTGACAGTCCACCCGTACTGAATCAATTTGTCCTCATGTTCTGTACTTATACTGTCATCTCGAAGACTAAAAGACTAGATATTCTCGGGATGGAATATGTGTATTGATTGTTATTCATTATCAGCCATTCAATGGTTACTCTGTGTCGTATTCGCATATCACAATATTCTTGTTGGGCTGCCATTGCAAACACGATGCATGAAGTCACAAATCATGGCATGAATGTTCATCTCTGTTCAGTGTGATTCTTCACCTATGGACGACCAGATCATCCCACAGTCCGCTACTCTTAACAGCCTCAGTGGTGCGATCACCAGAAACTTCTAGAACCTTTATATCAAGTGTTTAGCCACAACTGCTTCCATGTAGATGGGAGACTTGTTTTGGGCTAGAGAGCTACTTTTGCTTTACAAAACTCATGGAATACAGTTGCAATTGGACCAGCGTCCACAGTAGAATTCAGAGATTGAAGGACTATTCGTCTCCTCGACGATAACCATCTACCCGCCTCACTTCCGCCTTATCGTACTCATCGTATGTCAGTGTCCTCCATCTGTCCTCTTAACCGCTATTTTCATGGTCAGTGCTCTACGGAACTATAAGGTGATATTCTTGCTTCGCTTGAAGTTGACTGCACAACTCGCAATTCTTTTACTTGTCACCCTTTTCTGCTGCGTTCGCCTCGTTGTCTAACCTATGCTCGTTCCCTCTTCACTCGCACTACTCACTATACTCTATCGCATAGGAGCTGATACAATATACAACTTGTGACATAACATGTGTCAACCATAGATTACCGTGTATGAAATGTTGCATGTTATGGTAGCACTCAAACGACTCAATTGCATTGTAGTTGAACCTCGCTGTTATCGGTGTGTGGACTCATATACGTACGTACTTGATATTAATAAAAGTATCTCATCCCTCGCTTTTATTGTCTTCCTCTTCTCCCTTCTATCTTACTTACACGCCTCCAATACTTCGTTGATTCACTGCGCTGTGTTAATGGCTGTCGAACGCAATTACATGCGTTTATTCAGGCGTGACATATTTTTCGACAGTTTCACCAGTTCAAAATCACTCTGTATATTGGAAGTCAGTCCCGACTAGCTCATTTCTACGCGCCCAGTTATTCGGTTCCCTGGGGGGATTCATGAATAATGCAAATACATCGCCCATATCTTTATGCTTCATCGAATAATCCTCTGTGTTATATGTCGCGTGTGTTCACACGTAGCTGTCATATATGCCCTGAAGACAACCATTCGGAGTTTTCGGAGGCATATACAATATTGTCTGTATGCGTACGCTGATCTATGATTTTCATCAACTCATGCTTCAACTCCTTGCCTGAATTGTTTGATGAACAATTGTTACTGACGAGGAGGTGTACACAATTATGGTTACATAAGGCTATCACTTAGAGCAGAAACTTTCAGGAATTTTCATACAGCAATGGTTTCTAAGGCACCTGCTAATTTTCATATCATTTTTGTGAAGGCGATTTAAAACTCAACAATCTTCATAAATGCATGGCTACACATCTTGGTGATAGGGACGTATATTGTTACAATGTGTGTATATCTCTATATCTATCATGTAATAGGCTATACAATATTGTGCCTGCATTGTCTTGGTGGTAGGCGCACTGGTTCCAACAGCGTTGTGTCAATCTACATAACCATCAGGTAATAAGCTGGTGATAGTTAGTTGATAGTTAGTTAGTTACGACAGTGTTACGACACAAACGGTGCTTTAACAACAGCATAGTGAACGGAGTTACCATATTTCAAGAATTGTCCTTGTGGCTACATCGCAATATCATAAGCTACAAATATTCGCATTGCTGAAACGAGCAAAGCAGTCAACTTCAAATAATGAACGATTCAACAGCTTAAGGATTTATATTGAGCAATTGTTAATATCGACTGATTCTGTCGTCCTGCCTCGGGGTAACTTAGGTTTAATGAAAAGAAACGTGCTAGACTACTAGAGACACGGTACACATAAATTCATTATCAGCATTACGATAGCGCACTGTATTCAGTGTGGGGAGAAAAAAAAAAAAAAATATATATATATACAAAGCTCCACCCGTTGAGCACTATCTGTAGTTCTCCGAAGCGATCATCATACTATTT
>JAUOBX010053651.1:0-13090 GCA_032360705.1 Eupentacta quinquesemita
AGATAGATAGATAGATAGACCTGCATGATCACAATAGCTCACCTAGCCATATGGCTAGGGTGAGCTAAAAACGGAATGCCGGCTGCTAATGATTTCAAAGCAGCTGGTATGTCATACAATGTGGTCATACCGAGAAGAATATCAGAATAATATGTTAAATCTATGTCGCTATGCACCATTGGTCACGACCGCATTCCGAAGAATAGTACGTTCATAATTGCATTTGGTTCTAGCGTGAAAATCATGATCAAGCATGGAACTTGATCCTATTTCTGCAAATGAGTTTTAGTGTCACAATTCACAAAATGCATGCACGGAACACTTGGGATTATCTAAGAACAGCACTTGAAAAATATGCTGATCATTACTAGCGCGTAATCCTCACCTTTGCAATAATCTAGTTCACAAGAGGCAACTTCGTTCGATGATCCCGAACATGACTCCGAGGGAATCGGGGAACCATCCTTCAGAACATAGCAATATCTTCCTCTGCTCCGCTTCCCCAGACCACAGGAGACCGAGCACTCACCCCAAGATGTCCACTCCGACCACCGTTCAGAACTAGGTTCTGAAGTCGAGTGCGACTGAGTAAGCAGCTCATTTCTTGGAGTCTGGAATTGTCCTTGGGTCTTTGGGGCAACTTGATGAGATTGTGTGTGTACTTGAGAGGGATATATTTCATCTGTCGTATTGTCCTGTCGTGTCCTATTCATCGACTCCACTATCATTTCAATCGAATCCTTCATGGTTTGCCTCTGCTCCTTTAGCAATGATGTCCATTTCGACCACATCTCAGAGCGAGATTCTGGAGTCGAGTGCAACGGAGTTAACAGGTCATTTTCAGGAGTCTGGAATTGTCCATAGGCAGCTCGATGAGATTGAGTTTTGTTCATCAATGCCAGGAATGAATCGATTAGTTGCGTCATGACTGTTTTCTGCTCTGCGAGAGACGTGTTCCCTGTGGCTTTATTTTCGAAGACATCCGACGAAATTTCCCCAGTATCGTTGTGTAATACTTGACCTCTCGACTTCAAGAACCGAATTATCGATAGCTTCTTGTCATCGGGCAGCTCTTTCCAAAGCGAATGAAAGGCAAACATCGATTGCTCGCTAAGGTCTTCCGAAGAAACATTGTACACTATCGAATCATTATCAACATTTACTCGCAGGAGTGAAATGTATACCTGGGAGGAAGAAATTCCATCTGTCGTATCGTCCTGGTGTGTTCTGTTCATCGACTCTACTATCATTTCAATCGAATCTTTCATGGTTTGCCTCTGCTCCTTTAGCAATGATGTCCATTCCGACCACCTTTCAGAGCCAGGATCTGGAGTCGAGTGCGACTGAGTTAACAGGTCATTTTCAGGAGTCTGGAATTGTCCGTGGGCAGCTTGATGAGATTGTGTTTTGTTCATCGATGCCAGCAATGAATCGATCAGGTGCGTCATGACTATTTTCTGCTCTGCGAGAGACGTGTTCACGGTGGCTTCATTTCCAAAGACATCCGTCGATATCTTCCCAGTATCGTCCTCTAATACTTGACCTCTCGAATGGAGGAATCGAACTACCGATAGCTTCTTGACATCGGGCAGCTCTTTCCAAAGCGAGTGAAAGGCATGCAACGATTGCTCGCTAAGGTCTTCCGAAGAAGCATTGTACACTATCGAATCATTATCAACATTTACTTGCAGGAGTGAAATGTATACTTGAGAGGGAGATATTCCATCTGTCGTATCGTCCAGGTGTGTTCTGTTCATCGACTCTACTATCATTTCAATCGAATCTCTCATGGTTTGCCTCTGCTCCTCCAACAAAGCAGACGTCTCTATTGACCGATTAAGGCCCGCCTCTCTTCCAGTGAAATTATCTTGATACCAGTCAGTGGCATTATTGCTCTCTATAACAGACGTATTAGTTATACGGAGAAACTCCACAATGGATGACTTTTCGTGTTGAGGCAATTTCTTCCACAGCTCATGGAATATCTGAAGAGACTGTCTACTCAAGCTGGTCGGAGGAAATTGATAATCACTTGATGTGTCGTAAATATTGACTTCCAATAATGCACGGTATATCTGATCAGATGATGTGCTTTCCGTGGAGCCATAGTCTGGATGGCCTGTTGTGAACGTGGCTGAAGTAGTAGGTTTGACATTTGTAGCCTCCGAAGTCAGTAATTGTGCCGAGCTTGTCATCGTTTCAATAATCGTACCAATCAGGTTAGACATGATATCTTTCTGTTCCATTAGCAACGGCGACAAGCCTGTTAGACTGTAGTTAGCTTCCCCGAAATGGAATTTCTTCTCAAGCCATTCTGTGCTATTATCCGTCTCCAGCAGTTTTCCTCGAGATCGGAGAAATTCAACCACGGACGACTTCTTCCGATGAGACATTTGCTTCCAAAGTTCATGAAATATCAGCAGAGATTGGTCACTCAAGTTCTCTGGAGATATTTTGAAGGCACCCGATGCATTCTGGAGGTTGACTTCTAAAAGAGCAATATATACCTGTGTCGAAGTTGTATTTTCCACTGAAGCAATCTCGGGCTTACCTCTTATCAAAGAAGTCGCCAGGGCTAGTTCTGAGGGTGGACTCTCTGTGGAGTTGACTTGTTCCAAGGGTATGGTGATCATCCTCCCAACAATCGTGTCAATCTGGGTCGACATAAGTTTCCTGTGTTCCTGTAACAAGGGTGCTGAATTCGTCCAATTGAGAGTCAAATTTGCCTTGTTCAAATACCCAGTTATTTCAGTAGAGTAATCTTCCTCCAGCGCGTTGCCCCGAGAACGGATGAATTCGATTACAGAGCGCTGCTTATGACGGGGCAAACTGTTCCACACTTCATCAAATATGAGTAGTGACTGCTCACTAAGGTCATAGGTGTCGACTGTGAAGTTCCTTGAAGTGTTATGAAGGTTCACCACCAGCAAGGCGGCGTAGACATCTGCAGATGATATTCCGTCATCAGCTTGATCACCTTCCGCAGCAGTCGCCGAGTCCGATTGGTTGGTAGGTTCATGAGACGAGGGCTCCACGGATTCTACGGAAACAGCAAATTATGGAGTCTGTTGGACCTGTTTAGATATCGATTCCAAAGTCTTCGTTGATAATCGTGTTTCGGAGTGATGAATCTCCGATAGTTATAAAATCACCGAGCGTCTCTACTAGTGGGCAATTAGAGTTATTTGACGATCAGATTGGGAACAAATTATTCAAGAGCTCGGTCAGGATAAATCCACATGGTTGTCTCATCTGCTCATGCTTGATATGGTTATGATTACAAGCAGCAAACAACATGCGATATTTGATTTGACAACGCAACGCGACGACACAATGGATCAATCCAAATAGTAATCCACAGAATGGCACAACCAGTTCAATCACTTGACCGGAAGCGGTACTAATGCCAACGGTAGTTGAGAAAAAATACCGTGCTACTATACATGTTGCTTCAAACTTATAAATAAATATGGGGAAAGATATAGAACAGTGAAAGCACTATACGATTAGGACAATAAGCCTGGTTTGGTTGAGAGGAAACGTTTGATTTTTTTAATCAGGTACGATATGTTATTGTACTCTGATCAGTAGCTAAATTGTGTATCTTTGAACAGTGTCACAGGTTTTTGACAGGGACTTTCAGAATATGCAATAGTTGAGGTTGACGGTATAGCCATATAATTATCTCATAGATCGCAGTGGAGAATGTGTCACTAGCAAACAACAGTAGCATCATTCTAAGATCGATTGTTTCTTACCTGTCTCTTCTCCGACGTCGCATGGTTTCACCTCCTCCGAGACCCCGGCACAAGACTCGGATGGGACCTTGAGATTCTCTTTAATGACGTAGCAGTATCTTCCACGCATCTTTTCTTCTCTTTCTCCCTCACGAGAAGGGGAACATTGACTCCAGGAAGACCAGCCGGACCACCTAGCCGGAGTATCCATGCTGTTTGAAACGGCACTCGACGAAGTATTGCTTGTTTTGCTAAGCACGACGTCGACCAAATCCGACATGATGCACTTATGTCTTGCTAACGAGGGAGACATACCTGGCACTGTATCGTTTCCATTCACAGATGAGTGGTCCGAATTTTCACCAATATGTCCACTCGGTTCAACCCGATGATCTTTCAAAATTTGTCCACGAGATCGGAGAAATTCAATCACATAGAGTTTTTCCTCACGAGGAAATCCGTCCCACACCTCACGGAACATCAAGAGAGAATAGGCGCTCAGGTGCTCAGCGGGTACTTCGTTGGCAATCGAATCACTAGTTATGTTAACATCGAGGAGTGCTCTGTATATATCTGCTGGTGACACTATCTGTGTCAAGTCGTCTTCTGCTCGATCGCTAGAAGACATCAACGTGGTCGTCAAACTGGTAGGCTCTACTCGTGAATCGTTATAGGTTTCTGTCAAAGAAACGAAAATGAAAGATTTCAACCCAAAGTTCGACGGTGTGTCGAATTATTAGTAATCTATTTGTCATCGTTATCAGCATGTTATTGGATCAGCTCAGTCATTGAGACTGTTGATCAGTAAGTCGCTAGTTCGAATTCCATCTGGCTGGCCTTTCTAGTGACTCGTTCCACCCAGGCGTTATTTGGAACATTGTGGGGTGATTCGGAAATAGTAGCGTGCGCGTATGTGGCAACCCTTATAGGGCACAATGTGGTGAATGAATTGCATACTACGTAGTACGGGTTATATGGTGTGAAGCGCCGTAGAGCAGTCACTGGGCACTATATGAATGCTGGATAATAATAGAATAGCGCAATCAAGATGGTTAAGCAGTTACAATACGGATTTGCAGAATTCAAACAATGCTGAAACAATGATGATAATCATAACACTATCTCAAAGCAATATTGTTGGCTTGGGCGTCGCAATTTGGCCCTGCACAGGAATTGGTTACGCAGAAACCATTCGTATCCCTAGTGTATATAGATGCATTGCCTATAAACCAATTCAGTCGTGACTAACCTGAACATTCTGCCAGTTGGCACAGTGCGATCTCTTCCAAAGGTCCGGAACAGGAGTCCGAAGGTACTCTCACGTCTTCTATCATGATATAGCAGTACCTGCCTCTAGTCCTCTTCCCCTCTCCACATGGCACGGAACACCGGCTCCAGGAGGACCACTCCGACCAATGCTCAAACGTACTATCATTCGAAGGAGGTCGCGTTTCCGGCGTACGTAGATGAGTCTGTGTCAGGGCTGGCGTAGGTGTTAGTTGTGTCTGTGTCTCAGAATAATTGTATGGTGATTGGTGGAAGCCACTTCCAGTTCCTGGAGCCCCCGAATGCAATTCTGTTGTCGATAAAGCTCTTGACATATCGGTAATACGGTCGATCATTGCTGTAACTATAAGGAGGAAAATAGAAACTCATGTCAAAACATTCATTATATTAATCTCAGAATGTTTGCAGCAAATCGCATCGACAGAATTATGAATTATAAAATGTATATTCCTTTGAATATATTACCTCGATTGACAAAAAGTTAACATTCCCCTAAATGAATTTGCGAGTGTTCTGTCCACGGTTATCAACCAATGAATCTAGTTCGACTCGTTCAAATGAGGAAATTGGAAATGCAAGATCCTAATCAATTAGGTTGATCAATAATCGCATAAATTGTATATGGATTGTCAGGAATAAGATATCATGTTAGTAGTATGCAATGCTGAGCAATTCAAGGCTTCCAATTGAAAATCATGTTATGGTTTGGGGTCTTTCCAGAATCACAGTGCAGTTTTGAACGGTACGTGGAACGTATCTTGACACTGGTTAACAAAGTTTCCGCTCACGGTTCACTGTTCGGACTGTAAATCAGTACTGTAATAGTTAGAAGGTTGATCAATTTCTATACTTAGCCATTAGTTTATATTATCATTCTTACCTGTAGTGTTTTCCCAGTGGTCGTTTTTCAAATGTCCTTCGTGACTTCCCTCTGGATCCAATATCCCAATCCACGGATACAGGCTCGTCAACTTCTTCGATGCATCTGGGTGTTTATCGTCATCCGGGAGTTCGTCCCCTCTCTGTTTCACTTTATACACCGGCTCCGCCATTGCATCAATCAGATTCGATATGGACTTCTCCGAAGACGGATGTGTAGATGAGACATCTTCAAGCACGACATAAGTGGCATTGTGTGATGTCGCCCTAAATTCGATGTATCGTCTCACGAATCGCTCAAAATAGTCAGCAAAGTCTTGGAGATGGAGGAGTGTCCCTTCAAACAATGCACTCTCCCTCAAGACGTTGTTGGCGAATGCCTCTAGCAGCATCTTCTGATCAGATGTTATATTCCAGTGGGTGGTGTCAGTAAGCCTACGTAGCTCTGTGTGAAGGATTTTGATCAATTCAGTCGACTTATCAATTGCGTCTTGTATGCCTGGAACGACGAAGATTTGTTCTGCGTGCTCGTTGGGTAGCCCAGCGTGACGATGGTCAATGAACTGTCCGATTTGATGAGAGCTTGATACGTTCGTCGAATCTCTGGCAGTACTTTCGCCTAGACATGGCACGATCTTGCGACCAACAATGCTTTTCTCGACAAAAAGGTCTTCGATCATACATGTCATCAAATCTCCAGATATATTTTGTGAAGCTACTTCTCCCGTGTGACCAATGAATGCCCTGTCGTGTTCAAGCTTTCCAGCGTAGCTCGGTAGATGTCTGACCAGATCCAGAAAACTCTCGTCGTTTTGAACTATACCACCCATAGGGGTAGTCTCTTTTCTCACGAGAGACGTAGTGGTCACCTCAGCTAGGACAGTTGGTTCCGTGGTTGGAAGTTCGAGGAAATTGTGCCGTGGTTCTGTTATCTGCGTCACACCTTTACTGTACAGAGGTGTAAAGACTGGCATGCTGACATATCCAATCTGGCTATACCTCACAGAAGGAGGCAATATTCCAGGTGTTGTGGTCGATTGTTCAGTCGTTCCCTCTGTTTCTTCAGATGCGAATCCACCAGATGGCTCCGATGACTCCGTGATAGTCAGATCTTTCATACCATCCTCCAATGCCTTCCACATATCATCAGGTATTTCTTCGTTAGTTTTGACCACATTTGCAACGAATATTTCCCTCACAGGTGAGTTCCCGTGAACATCCGCCATTGTCGAAGGTTCATTCTTCATTGTGTAGGCACTAGTCGATGATGGCATAGACAATGTAGATGTTTCCTCTCTTTCGGGAACATTTACAGTATATCCAAATTTCTCTGCGATCAGCGAAGACGGTGATTCTGTGCGGGACACTTTCTTCACCGGCTCGGTCAGAATATGGAACTGCACAGTACTTTGAGAGCTCGTAGGTGTGGATGTTTCTTCTAGCCGTCCCTTAGATATTGTTTCTACTGTGGCATTTAATGTAGCGGACTGGGATTTGGCGAGGTTCGTCGCTCCTTTTGAGAGTGCTGTCCTGGTCGTTTCGGTGATTGATAACAAGGATATTGCTAGCGGCATCGCTGGTGATGTTGTTCCAGATCGTTCTTCGTTCATGCCTGCAATATATCCTCCCTCGATTGGAACTGATGGCATTCTGGGCTCTTGAGTCACGGAAGCAGTTTCCGTTGATGTCATGGTTCTCCCTTCCATTGGTCTGTTTATTGCCTCGGAATGTTGTGCGAAGGCAGCAGTTAATGATTGTATTGGTGTAATTCGAGTTTCTTCTCCGATCCTTGTAATACTACTAATTGGCGCTGGCTGTCCGTTTACCGCAAATGCCTGAGATAGTGTTTCCTGTTGGTTCATCGGAGTGACCGGTTGTGCTAACAATTCTTTGGTAACTTCCTCTGTCGTAGCAGGCTTGGCAGTGGGTTGCTTATAATATGTTGCTGGCGTCCTAACCATCGTTGAATGGCCAAGTAACTTTCCCTCACTCGCACGTCCTTCGAAGACAGTTACACTAACAGGGCCATTTTCGACGCTCACCGCCGCTAGCGATTGTGGTGTTACGTATGATGATGGGACTTGTGTTGCCGTCATTGCTGAAGGTTCCAGTAGCTCGTGATGAACTTCGGTCAAATCCAATAGGAGTTCTTCAAATTTCTGTGTCTCAATTGGAGTATCTTCCAACAGCAGCAAAGCTCCAATCATCTCTTCCGCCTGACTGATATTATATTCACCCTTTCCCCCAATTTCGAGAACTGCCATCATATCAGATACGATTTGGGTACGATTGTGTCCAATCATTCTCCGCGATGACAAAATGCCGGTAGCCTCCGACATTTCAGACAGAAGAGTTGCAGATGTTACAGGCTTTTCAGACTGCTTTTGTTGCCCAGCAGGAGGTACTCCGAGAGTAGTCGTTAGTAATCTTTGTTGAACGGAGGTTGAACCAGTTTGCAGTCGCTGCCTTGAGGACGTAGGCGTAGGAGTTACGTGCTCATGTGCTAAGGGAGATGATCCGAATTGTAGCTCCCCCGATGCGACATGTGGAAGAGGAATATGATCTTCTACCACTACAATCGGTGTTTTGATTGTTATTTCCATGGCTGACCCTGCCGTCACTCTTGAAGAGACCAGCTCAGCTGTTTCTGTTCCAGGAAGGATTTGTGTACTATCAGGCCCACTAATCTCCAGTGGTGTCAATGTACCGGTAACCGCTGGTAGTTCAGACAGGACATCCGCAGAAGTTATCAGAATTCCAGGAGACTGCGTTCGTTGCCCATCAGGAATAACACTGGGAGTAGTCGTTGGAGTAGTCGATTGCATTTCTCTGGATGCGTGGATACCGGGTACGTTTACTTCGTGGTATTCGATCACGTCAAACGGCTTTGAAACATTCTCCAATATATCGGGTACAGTCGGCCTAAGTATTTCTCCATCCAGATGAGCCAGATCTTCGAGCAGTCCTGTTAAATTCTGCTTTCTCAGTGTAGCATTTTTTAGTTGTGCTAGGACCCTGTCCATATCCCTCAAGATGGTCACGTTGTGCGGGGATTTATAGGATGACTGGAAAATTGACATAATATCCAGCAATGCCTCATCGTCCTCTTCCACCGGATGCCTGGGAAAATCTGGATAAGAATGGGCCCCTGGTTGCAAAGTGACGGAAGACGTTAGGGACAGTAGTGGGGTTCGCTCTGCCTGAACGGGCGCTGTGTATGTAGGTTTCTCTGAGGTTGAACTAGTCTGCGCTAGATGCATTGAGGACGCAGGTGTGGGAGTTATCATCTCATGTGTTGAGAGGGATGACCCGGATCGCAGCTCTCCAAAAGTTACGATATTCGGCGAGAGAGAAATAGACTCTCCCACCACTTCAATTGGTGTTTTGTCGGTCGCTTCCATTGCTGCCTCTGTTGTCACTCTCGTTGATACCATCTCCGCTGTTTCCGTTCTAGGCTCACTGATGGCGGGTCGAGTCGAAGTTTCTTCAACAGGTAAATTATCTTGAAATGATCCGAGGTCATCTACTAGGCTGTTTATACATTCCTCTTGGTTAGAGGCTTCATGCACGTGTGATATCAGTTCACCTAGTTGAATAACACCTGTCCAATTGAATACCCCATCATACGGAGCCTCGCCGAGGTTGATCAAATCAGACAGAAAGCTCTCATGCTCTGCAGCTTTTGATGCATCACTCTCAGAAGACTCGGCACTTGTTGATGGTGACAGAGATTTCGTCTGGTCTCCACGCCCTTTCGTTCTAGCAGCCCGCGTTATTCCCTCGTACATCGATGCTGAATCGGAAGAAGTAAAAGATCCAGTCATAGCCGTGCCAGTACCTTGCTGTACGGAGGATGGCTCCATTGTCGGGGATGCAGTACTCACCATCTCATCATCACTCAAAGTATCTCCAGCTATCGACCCAGATAGCCGTAGATACCCTGACGATATTTCTTTTGCATGCCCAGGTGTAGTTATAGATGACGGTGCGACAACAGGCTGGTAGTTGTTAAGCTCCACCGTGCTCAGCTGTAACACGTTTTCTTCTACTAGGGGCGTGACAGCTTCCAATATCAACGGTGGAGAAGGAGTTACTTCTTCCTGAACTTGCTCGTTTTTTAGTTGATTCGCGTCCGTTGTTGACGAATTAATCTCCTTCGCATCCATGTCTATCAAATCAAGAAGAAATATCTTTATATCATCGTGTGGTATGGCTATCACTTTTCCTATACGTGACATTGTTGATTTCAATTCTTCTGCAAAACTGAGGTCTGCCTGAGTTCCATGCACATTAACGATGGCATTCGTTATTGCCGAGAGTAGGATCCTATTCTCTTGATCATCAGCCAGAGTAACGAACTCTGGGGAACTCTCTACTAAACGTTCTGTTGTTGCGCCAGTCCTGCTCCTGGATATACCTATTACTTGAGACATTGAAGGTGGCTCCGTTGCTACTAATTTTGGTATGTTCTGATGCTGTCCAAGACTGGGTGTGCGAGGTGAATCCGCCCATATTCCGAGGGGAGTCGGAACGGATCCGGTTGTTACCACTCCATTTGAAGCAGACTGCGGTTGGGGATGTGTAAATTGCGGTATACCCATTGTTACACCTTGTTGTTGTAGGGTTCCGAGGTTATTCAAGAACATCTTCAAGTCTTCCTTCCGAACATGAACATCCTTCACCTGCGTTATGAGTTTCCTTAGTTCATAAACGGCGCTAAGATTGTTTCTATTCTCATAAACATGTCCTATCAGCTCCACTAAGTATGACAACCCCAATGCATTCCCATTGTTCTCATCATCATCATCATCGTCATCATCTCTCGACGTGATATCAGTGCCAAGTGGATATTTAGATGACAACATATCGTTCAGTCCTGTGATGCTTGGAAACTGAACTAGAGATACAGAGGGTGACGTCGCCTGCTCTTCTATTCTTACTGGATCTCCTGGTTCATTTTGTCCGGTTACTCCGTTCGGTATATTTAGTTTCCCTGATGGAGATGTACTTGCCTGCCCTCCGGATAACTGGGTGCTGCCATTGTTCTTCTCATTCCTTTCGCTCATGGGCCGCTCAAGCGCCTTCCCTAATTTTGTGACTTCGTGTACAAAGTTTGCTAGATTATCACGATGAATCCGTTCTTCAGTATCCCCCATATGCAACGCCAACGTTTTTAGGTCCTTGTTTTCACTGATGCTATTGGATGGAATCTCATCAAGTGCATTTATCACATCATATAGGTGGTGTACATTTTCCTCTTGACTGATATCCGCAGTTCGTGGTGTCCGAGAATGCGTCCAGGAGGCAGGCGACATCTGCCCATTCGACGGAATTGATTTGACCTCCACGGGTTTCCATCCGGTGTAACTTAATACAGTGTCCACTGGGTTCATCTGCTGGAAGCTCTTCCTGTCCGCGCTAGATGACGGTTGACCGACCAAACTTCTGAAAGCATCTGACCGGGAGGGATCCAAACTTCCATCCACCATCTCTGAAGGAACAACATTGGCATGACTCTGAATGGAAACCGTCTCTCCGTCTGATGCCGCTGCGTTATTAATTTCCTGAAATACATCAACTAGCTCGTCTGGTATTCGTCTGGATTCCATCGAGATGTTATTTAATATGCGTGGTAGACTTCCCGTTATTCGTTGAGCATTACCGTCTTTAGATTCCGTCAAATTCTCTATTCGTCGCATGGAACGCTCGATTGTCAAGAGAAATTGGCTATTATCAGACGACATGTTCCCTTCTGTGAGTGTTACTAGAGATTGGATGCCTTCAAGAGATCGTGAGATATTTCTGATCGACGATAAAACGTCAGTAGCTCCAATCTGCTCAACACTCTCCAACAACATGGAGAGATAGTGCACGTTGCTAGAATTCGCGAGGATATCATCCAAGACATCATCGCAAAGCGTTCTGGAGTCGTTAGAATTGCAACTGCTGAGGAAATTCGCTAGAGGAGATCGAGATTGAGCTTTTCCAATCGATGGTCGTCGTTCGTAGTTTCCGGTGTCCCATACTTTTGCTCGGATGAGCTGGGATTGCTCGACAAACCCACCCGGCGGTGCGGCGGCCATGTTGTCCGTTGGTACGTCTTGTTGGCTGATATCGAGGTCGGAACAAATGGTCAGCCCTGTTAATGATAAGGGGGAATTGATTAATAATGTGTAAAAACAAAATTCTCGAATGTTTTGACCCATGAATTATTTTGCATGCCCTCTGGCCCGTGTACTGAATTCATCTCATATTCATGCGTTATCATGTTTAGACAGTTTGATTAAATGGTCAGTTGAACTTTCTTGCTTTAATATATGAACTGATATTGTAGATAAGAGATAACAAAAGCTATCCGATATGATATTCAGTTACAAATCAAGATGACTTCAACGTCTCCGCCATGTGAATTTTGCAATATCAAAGATGCAGCAATCGATGTAGTCTGTCATGGACAACTTTGTGATTAGCCTTATCTTGTTTCTCTTGCAAATTGTAACAAGAGTGCTAATGGCACAGTAGCTCGCCTGGAATATGTAAATTTGTTCTTCTAGTGCAATCTAATGAGAAATGACTGATTGAGCTAACATTGATGTCATAATGGCATTTGGGACCTTGGACCCCAAAAAATCTGAACATCCCAAAGGCTAAGATAGCATCATTATGACTGCGATTTCGAATGGAAGGCTCTATGTCCCATACTAGGTCATGGGCCAGAGATTCGGTCCACTCCAAATGGCTCACAACCCGAAGATCATCACATGTAACGCTGAAGAAAATCACTCCAAGCCCGTAAGAGGAGACGCTTTTCAAGCACCATTGTGTGTTGTTTCATAGGATGGACCATAGGGCCCGAGTGGGACCTTGGACTAAGAATTCTTGAACGCCCCAAATGCACGGCTATTACACCACCTTATTACCAAACATCAGCACTGTGCACCAAAATTTGTAGGATGAGCATTTTGCGAGACTTCACATGATGAGCCCTATAGGGCCTACACTGAGCCTTGAGTCTTCAATCCATTGGCACCCTGAAGGTACGGCTATTAGACTTTCATTATGACCATGCATCAGCACTGTGCAACAAAATTGGTAGAAGAGACAGGATTTTGAGGTATTCCATATAATGGGCCGTAGGGCCCAAACCGGGGCCGGGGACCGAAATTCCCAAACACCCCTTATGAGCC